>OMLP01024436.1:0-22050 GCA_900302685.1 Spondyliosoma cantharus | reverse complement strand
TCACCATGATGGGGATGGGCGTACCGGGCATGCCCCCCTTCGGCATGCCTCCTGCCCCTCCACCTCCTCCACCTCAGAATTAACCCTGTTGCAGGAGAATTGTCCTCCCACAAAAGTCTCCACCCTGCAGCACATTGTGGATGTGTGCTCACAGAAAAAATATAACCAGTGCTTTATTTTTTATTGATCCTTTATATTGTGAAGACATCTCTGAAATGATGAATGGCTGTCAGTTCGATTTGTAAAGTTGCGTAACTTAATGAGTTATTTTTCCTGTTTTTAAAGTTTGTGTTATCACAGAGCTCCTTGTGTGCATACCAATGCTGTTGCTCTCGGACAAATGTTCTGTATTGCTACCGTAGTTTGTCCCGTCACTTCTTGTATACCAAATAAAGAGCTCAAATAGCCCGTCAGATGTTTAATTTCTGCTCAACAGTCTCATTGCTTCAAGTGTTCAATTCAAACCTAAACACTTAACTATTGGATTTAAGATATTGAAGTTTAGCTCGCATGATCCATTGTAACAACTCACTCACAAACTGATACTACTGTCATGTTCCCAATGTTGGCTTAGAGTTGAAAAAGATGAATATTTTTGTAATGATGACATGTGAAGTGTTTTTTAGTTCTGTCCAACCCTTTTTGTAGTACTGTCTCATTGTTTTTTCCAGAAATTCCCTGGGTTTTAATTGTTTCTTTCTTTTGTTACTTGCCTGCATCTCAGTTGTGACATTGAGCTTGAAAAGGGGGATTTGATGCTGCGACCTGCTAGCTTCTGAGGCCATGCACTACTTGAATGCTGAGAATCTGATGTATCCTTGTTTCTCTGCATCTCTCTGCTCTGACGCTGTGTGCAGTGTTTGTGTTGCTTTTGCAAGGACAAGTATCAGTTTGTTCCTCGAGTTATTAGAGAAGACGAGTGTTAATTTCACTGTTTCTGGAATCAGTCTGTTGTGTCATGGCGCTAGCCTGAATGAAATGCTGTTGAAATCTTGCTTGGTTTAGCATTAAACAGATCCATTTCACCTTTTTGCTCTCGAGTACAGACTGCTTTCTCCTTTCATGGATGTGAGCCTCTTTGTGTAAGACTGCTTGCCAAGATTTTTTTTCTTTCCAGGCAAGGCCATGTTGGCTGCCTCATTCACATGCGTTATATAACCTAGTTTTGTCCTGGATGTCCTGGATGTCCACCACCTCTCAAGAAGCCTGCTGTTATAGAGACACATTGTTTTATGTAAATACGATTTAAAAGTGTTATATTTTGGGTTAAAAGGGATTTTTGCTCCTGTCCCCTGCCAGTGACGTAAACAGCAATTTTTTTTTAAAAGTCATTATTGAAGTGCATAACATTTAACCCTGTCAGTTCTGTTTGTTTCCACCTGTGCAGCCTTAAATGCTAAATACTTCAACAAGCGAGGCCACTGGAAATTGAATGTTTTGTTTCTGTAAAACAAAATGTCCTTTCTTCTAGCAGCCAGAGGAGAAGTTGTGGGAATTGTAGTATTGAATTTGTAAAAAAAGAAATGCAAGTCAAGGTCCATCTACTATCGTTCTTTTAGGAGCTTTCCAATGCATCTTGTGGTCTTCAGTGATAAGGAGTTGCTGGCTGTTGCCAGTTGTCACCACACGATCTAATATGGAAGTTAAATTTCTATTAAAAAGGCAAAACCTAATGTGCATTTCCTATAGCTTTAAATGTCATGTTATGGTGTTTCTCAGCACTATCCAGACAAAAGAATGCGATGTGGTTGAAAGTCCCAGGGAAGGTTACTAACTGGATCTCGAGTTTTGACATTCGTGAGAGGTGTTTGGTTTCATACTTATGTGATGGCAACTAAGCAAACTCCATTTGTTTTGAAGGGTTGGAGGTGTGGTTGAAAGCTATGCAAAATGATACTAAATTGATGTGGATAAAGTCGTAAACTACTGTTTTCAGTGGCATTAAGGCATTTAACATCAGTTTGTCTATTTCAATGGAGTTCTATTTTGTCTACTCGAGGAGGCATTGCGAGTAAGTTAGCCCGGTTTAGACCGGAAGGAAGGCATTTTGAAAGGATAGTAAATCAACGGTTGAGCTGCTGGACACACATATGGCAAGTCTCTTTCAACACATTATTTAAAGAAGACAATAGTTTTTAGCCTAAAATTATACAGATTTGATTAAAACCCCAAACTTCTCTGCTTTCTGTCCAGTATTGAAAAATCATCGTAGATAGGCGTGTGACGCACTTTCAATTCATGGGGCTCATTAGTTGAACAAATGTGAGTTTTACTTTGAAAGTGTAGACCGGAAAGACTTGTTTTGGTGGGTCTGTCTTGACAAGTGAGTACGTGACACCTAAACAGGACCGTCGCATCTCACCGGCTGTCTGCACTCAGAGGAGAGTGTGAAGAGGGGCGGACCGGCCGCTAGCTGAAATTTAACTTAACGTTCAGTAAAAAGTTATCAGACGCAGTCAGTAATCATGGCCAAGCCTCTGACAGACCAGGACAAGAGGAAGCAGATCTCCGTCCGGGGGCTGGCCGGGGTGGAAAACGTTTCGGACCTGAAAACTAATTTCAACAGGCACCTCCACTTCACCCTGGTGAAGGACCGAAATGTGGCCACAAAACGGGACTACTACTTTGCCCTGGCCAACACCGTTCGGGACCACCTGGTGGGCCGCTGGATCCGGACGCAGCAGCATTACTATGAGAAAGACCCCAAAGTAAGCAGCGGGCTGATGCCGCAGTCCTGCACGTACACACAGCTGAAAGGGGGGCGGTGGTAGGGGACGCGCTGTTCTCTGCTGCGGTACCACTGATGGCCCCGTGTGCGTGCGTGCGTGCGTGTGTGTGTGTGTGTGCGCGCTTATTTCCTTCTCATTTCCTTTTATAGACATGTTATTCTGTTGATGCATTGAAGCAGAGTTTGAGTGTGTGAGCAGAGTCTGGAGTCGTATCCACACTGACATGTCTTCTCTATCAAATGACTCCGTTACATAATGTGTGCTCCTGCATCTGCATCTGCCTCACTAACCTTGATCTGACGTGCGGTTCGCCACTGAGGACGATGCTCGGCCTTGGTTCTACAGATATGTACAACCTGCTGCCTTCATCCTGCACTGTTAAGAATTAACACACTCAACTGGTTGTTGACATGTGTATTACGTAACGCCCTCCGTCCATCCCCATCACCACACAGTGCGCATCACAAAATGGCCCCACTCTGTTAAAAGGGCAGATGAAGCTACATCACATACTTTTTTCCCCCATGAATTAAACTACAAAGCGTCCAGCACTCAGCATCTCTGTGTTACTGGAACTGCACACTGAAAGATTCAGGTGATGCTGTGATGGGATCAGTAATGGAATTTCCACATTGTACAAAGTACATTTACTGAAGTACTGTACTTAAGTACAAATTTGAGGTACTTTTATTTGAGCATTTTCATTTCTACTACTTTATCCTTCCATACCACAACCTGTTTGAGGCCAATGTTGTCCTTTTACAATTATTTTACATTTATTTGACACCTTTAGTTACTTGTTGCTAAGCAGATTGCATGCTGCACCAGGGCAAAAAAAACAAACCAAACCAAAAGCAAC
The DNA here is from genome assembly GCA_900302685.1 of Spondyliosoma cantharus. Taxonomy (NCBI): domain Eukaryota; kingdom Metazoa; phylum Chordata; class Actinopteri; order Spariformes; family Sparidae; genus Spondyliosoma; species Spondyliosoma cantharus. The sequence goes on along the minus strand of OMLP01024436.1, from coordinate 18,462 downwards.
AATAAATGTGTCTTTCAAGTACTGTGTGTGTATCCAAAGCCTGACATGGACCTTGGATAAGTATTTTTCTGTCTGTGAACAATAAGCATTTTGACAGTCAGTTTCCTGTAATACAACTGTACTGTGTGCTCACTGATCACATTACACAACAAATGACATGTGAACTTTCATTCACATGAAGTCTTTGTATTTTTTGGAAAGTCAGCACAGACCTCCCTCCTATTTATAAAGACACTGGATGCCTTTGTCTCTTTGACTTTTTCCTTGTCTGCTTTTTTTATATGACCCCCTCCCATCAATCAACAGCAGGATTAGAGCTGTCAGATTGGGCAAGGTCAGAGAGGCTGCACACATGTCAATTAGGATGCACAAAACCCTTAGTTTCACATGTCCTCATATAGCCTGTAGCATTATCTCCTTTTAATGTGGTACGTATGCCAATGAGGAAGTCTGTGTTAACTTTCACACTCTCACAGAGAAGGCATTATAACATGTTACTGACTTCTGTGTGGCATGTAAGAGATACTGTTGGAGTGGTTGCCAGTAATAGCTCTGCTGTTGTTGCCTTGAAAGCAGCTGTTGTTCTCTACTGCAGATAAAGTTGCATTAGGGACACCCAGTGGAGCACATGCATTTTACCCTTTTGTCCTCCTGAGAATTTGTTGTGAGGTTTAGTGCACTGTAAATGAAGCAGATATTTGTCAGTGTTTTTAACTGTTTTGGATGGAGGTGTAAAGGTATAAGATACCGCAAGAATGTTTACAGTTTAGTTTTTTCCCTGTTTTCCTGTAGCGTGTCTACTACCTCTCCCTGGAGTTCTACATGGGCCGGACTCTGCAGAACACCATGGTTAACCTGGCCTTGGAGAACGCCTGTGATGAAGCCACATACCAGGTGAGGCAAAGGATCATGCAGGGATGATGGACTTAACTCAAACTGGTCCCTTCTCAGAAGCTCTTGATTATGAGTGTCTGAATGTATAAGAGCACACACTCAGCTCTACATTGAGAGAGAGAGAGAGCGAGAGAGAGAGAGAGAGGGAGATCTGTTCTATGAAATCAATGGTGGACTTATGAAACTACGCCTAGTCAGGGACACAGATAATTCCTTTCATTTGGCTTTACCCTTTAAAGCACCATGAACAGGAAGTGTTAGGATAATGTAATGCAATTTTTATGATACTTAAAGTTAATTGAAGTAACTACAGAGCATCTGTTCAATAAATGTGGCGTAAAAGTATAATGCTTGCCTCAAAAATGATGGGGAGTGGAAGTATATAGGAGCATAGAATGGAATCACTCAAAATGACTTCAAAATGTATTTACTGTGGGGTGGCCATTAGCTCAGTTGGTACTGTACTTCAGTACAATCTTGGGGTACTCTCAATGGTCAATGTTTGTATCTCCATTATGCGACATTTTGGAGTCAGATATCGTACTTTCTACTCCATTTGATAACTTAAGTTACTCGACAGTTTGCAGATTACATGCTGCACCAGAGCCATTTCTCTTTTGTTTTAAAGAGCACTTAAACTTAATATAATTTAATTTAGTTTATAAGCAATCAGATATCAGATTATTTGATTTTGATTTACTCAGGTATGATTTTTTGGTACTTTATATACCACTGCTGTCTAACACTGATGCCTGTCTTTCAAACTCCATGAGGAGTGAGGTTTTTTTTTTTTTTTTAACAAAGCTCCTGCAGAGCCACACAAGACTTTATACTGCTGTTTTCACAGGATGAGTAGATAATAAACTGCCAATTATTGTTAAAACTGTCCCCTTAATGACAATGGGCACCAGCAATGGCTGCTGGGTGCTGGTCAGAAACTGTCAGGCTTGTGCCCAGCAGGCCTTACTGTCAACCTGCTGCACAAAAACATTATGTCGATGTGTTCCTCAGCTGGGTCTGGACATGGAGGAGCTGCAGGACATTGAGGAAGATGCTGGTCTAGGCAACGGAGGACTGGGTCGTCTGGCTGGTGAGCTCCTGCTTCCTCCTGACTGACACTGATGTTTAGCGCTGTGGACAGTCTTATCTCACGCAGCCACCCCCCCCTGTTGTTTCCTCAGCTTGTTTTCTGGACTCCATGGCCTCTCTGGGTCTGGCTGCTTATGGATACGGCATCCGTTACGAGTTCGGCATTTTCAATCAGAAAATTGTCAGCGGCTGGCAGGTATGTTCATCTGGTGAGATGTTCACTTATTTGAGCAGGACTTTTCATCAGGATGAGTTCAACATTTTTCAACAGAGGAAGAAGTCGTCTGTACTGCCGTGAAATCTGAGCTGGCTGTGTCAGTCATTAAATCAAGCATGAGTCATGTATCCCAGAGCAAGTAAACTTTCCTCCACTCTTTAACTAAATACTTATTTGAAGAAATGGTCCGATTTAATGAAACAGACTGGTGATGGTTGTTTCCAGAGCTTCATACCAAAATTGAGGCCAAACAGTTGACTGTGAATGAACCAGAAATCCTTCACACTGTCTGCCATTTGATACAGAATTAGCATGATTCGAGGATTCTTAATTACCAACCAGATAATCATGTAAGATAACTAGATAAAACTTTATAATAACCATCATTAATAAATGGTAAATCAATAATCCAATACATTTTAGTTAATACTTATATCAGTGTTAACAATTAAATACTGTTTAAACCATTTATGAAGGAATTGTAAAGGTTTATCAGATGCAACTTTACAATAAACAGTTAATAAATTGTTAGTAAATAATTCCATCATTTGTTAACACTGAACACTGGTGTTTTGGGATGGCGGCAGACCCGATCTACAATCTCAAAGTGTCAGTATTTGACACGTTTGGAATGAAACCTAAAAATCATCTTCCAAAAGGACCTTTACCTGAAGCAGTGTTCTTCAATCCTGGTCCTCTGGGACTCCTCTCCTGCTAGATGGTTCCCTGCTCATACCACATCTGAAATGAAAGGGTTGTGATCAGGCCAACATCAGCAGATGTGTTGGAGCATGGGGACATATAAAACATGAAGGGCAAGAGTCCCAGAGGACCAGGATGTAAGAACCCTGACCTAAAGATTAATGAACAATAGATTTACCCTTTAATTGAATAAGCAGAAACTAAACACAAGTTTTCATAAAGCTCTAGGAGAGCATCCTGCTTCGTGAAAATGAACAATTTACCTTTCAAGGTGAAGTAAACATAATTGCATTATGTAAATTAAAGTTATAATATTATGAGGCTGGAGTTTTAGTAATGTATCACTACAAATTTTTCTTATTTCTGGAATCTGGATGACTTTGTTGATTGTATCGACACGTCTCCAGAAATTGTTGGTCATTCATTTCAAGAATGTGGTGCACAGAGGACAGTTTTGGTGTCTAAATGCTGTTAGCTAATATTCAGATAACTGACTGTGTGATGTATCTAGGTGAGGCAGCTTTATTTATACAGCACAAAATGCTTTATAATAGCTCAGAAAGCATTAGAATGACATTGAAAAAATCAATAAGCAGCAAAAAAACAGAATAAAATGAGTTAAGATAAAATAGAATTGGTGAAATTAAATGAAATAAAAATGGACCAGATATACAGTAACAGTGTAGTAGATTGTTGTAAATTGCCCCAAAAGCACAGGAGAACAGCACAGTTTTCTGGGGTTGGGATGAATTGGAGATCATCCCGGCAATATGTCTCCACAGGTGGAGGAAGCTGATGACTGGCTGCGTTACGGTAACCCCTGGGAGAAGGCTCGCCCTGAGTACATGCGCCCAGTCCACTTCTATGGAAGAGTGGACTACACACCCGAGGGGGTAAAGTGGGTTGACACACAGGTCAGTGGAACAGACACAAATTTGACACCAGAGCTGACCTGATAATATATATAAAATATATATCTCATATAACTGATATTAGACTGTCTGATTGTATATTCACCACATAACTGATGCATTTAATCTATGTTTTGATCCAGGTGGTTCTGGCTCTGCCCTATGACACCCCAGTCCCCGGCTACAGAAACAACATCGTCAACACCATGAGACTGTGGTCTGCTAAGGCCCCCTGTGACTTTAACCTCAAAGACTGTGAGTGTTGTCGTCTGTACATCACAGTCTGATTCAATAGTGAGTAAACATGATGAGGAATCTGAACATGAGTGAGTGACTGCTGCTGTCCCACAGTTAATGTTGGTGGCTACATTCAGGCTGTGCTGGACAGAAACCTGGCAGAGAACATCTCCAGAGTCCTCTACCCCAACGACAATGTGAGTGGAATTATTGTGGTGTTTAAACACATACCGACCAACAACTTCTGTCTTAATTTCTTACAATATTAGGTCTTATATAATATAATATTATATATTAATCTATTGTAGATGTGAGAACAGTCATCCAGTTTGTCCAGGTGATCTTAACCACATTATTCATGACTATCCACTGCATTTATTCTGTGAAGACATCTATGTTTAGTTAAAACCACAGTATGTAATTTCTGTCTCAATGAAAATTTTAAAAAGCAAAACAAAACGCAAGCTGTAAGTAGAGTAGGATCATGGGAATTGTTGTTTCATTGTTAAACAACCAACAATGTCTATCTGATGTGGCTCAGAAGAGTTCACAGACGAGGTAGTGTTTTAAAGTTTTCTTCGTGTTATTTTTGTTCGCGTTTTCTGACTTCCTTCCTCATTCTCTGAATCGACCGAAAGTTATAGCGACAGGCAAACCAAACAGTTTTATGTTATATCCAAGTAATTTAAAAGAGGATGGATCAGTGCTGTCCTACAAGTGTTCAAAAGTACATCGCAGTAGGTGGAACAACCTAATAGACGCTTCCTCTCACAGTGTGGCAGGTCTTGATTCATTTAGAAGATAACCAAAATAGAAACACAAGCATTTCGTAATTGTAGTGGAATTCAGCTCGCTTGACCATTCAGGAGAGATGAAGAAGACTCATAGACACCGATGTCTTATGTTGAAGTAGTTTATAAAATATGGCCATGGAGGAGCAGAATAACAGCACAAATGTATGCACAGTGCACTTCCTCTAGTTTCAGGTTATATCCTCCAAGCTCAGAAACCTGGGAGACAGTTTGTCTGCATACACCAGATAGGTCGAAGGCCATCCTATGAGTTTACATAAACAACAGCCTTGCTTTGTCAGAGATCCGTTTTGTTTGTTTGCAAAGACTATGAGAAATATAAACTCATAGATCATCACTATGCCCTCATCTATACCTTGTTGGGCCTAACCTTTGTACACAGTGCGTACAACATCTTATCCTGTGGGGCCAGGAGTGTTCTGTACCATAGATTTTTCTCCCACAGTAATTAGTTATTTATTTGATACAGCACAGGTGTGACAAAATATATGCTATAAAAGTTTTATTATTACCCATCAATGTTTTATTTAGACGTGGGTGTTACAAAGCCTTGCTTCCAGTTTTGCCCAGTGCCCACTGTATTGCAGCAAAAAATGCCCCTGTGGCCCAAAATGCGTTTTACCCATAAAGCACCATTACAAAAGAGACGTCTGCACAAGGACACCAGCAACTGCAAACAAGGGTGATTATTTCACGTTTTATTATGAAATTTTAATTCATGGTGGTTTTATGATAGTAAAACATTCCTTGAGTCGAGAAAAAATATATAAATGAATCAATATTCAGTGTGCAGCAATACCAAGGAATAAACCCAGAAGCTAGAAATGTTTCTACAGTATGCACCAGCGTAACAGTTTTCATTGAATCGAACAGTTGCCATCTTTGGGTTCTGTATGGAGTTCTATTATAAATCTCTGATATTACCATGTGTTCTCATCAGACCTCAGACTCTTTGATTTGGTTTTATAGCAAGAAATATGCTCTCATCAATATATTTAGCTATAAACAATGGCAGGCAGCTGTTTTCAGGAACAACACTGAGTTAGTGACTAAGCATTAAACAAAGCAGCACTGGGCAGCTAAAGAGTGGGATATCCGTCTCTGGAGTTTGTGGAGACCAAAAGTAAGACTGAAATTCATCAAGTGGACACAAACATAACTCTTAATAAATGTTATTCTTGTTCTGCGCCTACGTAAATAGGCAAGTGTTTGCTAAACCATTAGCCTGAACAGTCTCAGCTGTAGTAGCTCAGGTTTTGTAAAAAGGAAATGCTAGATATAACAGCTGTCCATGTTGCCTTTGTTCTTCAGTTCTTTGAAGGGAAGGAGCTGCGTCTGAAGCAGGAGTACTTTGTTGTAGCAGCAACTCTTCAAGACATCATCCGTCGATTCAAAGCCTCCAAGTTTGGCTCCACAGAGTTTGTGCGACTAGACCTTTCTACACTGCCAGACAAGGTGAGAGATCCATCAAACCATCATATCATCAGATTATGGTATGGTATGATATGATTATAGCCGATAGACTTTGATGATGATTGGATAAACCTTTTAGATGACAGCAGGTTTTCATGTCTGCAGCATTTAGTTATTAGTGAATATTAAGGTCTGACATCTGGAGTTTCTGAGTTCATTATCAACCACACATGTATTATTTTCTTTTCTTTTAAGCAAACTCAATTTGCACTATATTGTTGTCTTTATCTTTGTCTGTATGTGGTTTGCAGGTGGCCATCCAGCTGAATGATACCCACCCTGCTCTGGCCATCCCTGAGCTGATGAGGATCCTGGTGGACATTGAGGAACTCACCTGGGAGAAGGTATTTGCCATTCCAGCAGTGCAGTAACCAGGGGTGGGCTGGCCATCAGGAGGTACAGGAAGACTCCTGAACGGCCCACCCATTTCAGACTGAACAGGCTGGTGGTCATATAGGGTTTCTATTTTACAATATTTAATCAGTAGTTGCTGTATGGATGGTCCTTGGGCAGCCATTGCACGAGCCAGTCTGGCCCAGCACAGACAGCAGTGCAGAGCAGAACGCTGCCTCTGAAAATACTTTAAATAATGAGGGGGAATACGAGCGACCCCTCGCAATTTGACGGACTCATTTTTGTTTAAATCTGATTGGCTCATGTGGGCTCATTAGAATAGATTAGATGGGCTTTATTTATCCCACAATGGGGAAATTCACTTGTTGCAACAGCTCAAAATGCACAAGTACAGGAAAAAGAATTTGACAAATATATGTAATGTTAAATAGAAAATAAATAGAAATTAATAAGATTTTTACAAAAAACAATAAGATATTTACAAAAACAAACAAGTGAGTGGATGGCTGTGGCAGTTTGTTCAATCTCTTTCTACTGTCCAAAAGTGTGAGTCAGTGACTCCACACTCAGACTCAAGATGCACAAAATGTAACTACTGCAGTTTGTCTCAACTGTCCTTGTGGTCACTTGTGTAGCAATTGTGTCACTTTGCAAACCCCTCACCACAGAAGTCACAATAACACAGCAGCATGTGAGCGCAGCAGAATGACACGGGTCAGAGCTGTCTTACACAGGATGTTAGCAAATGAACTTGCTGATATAGGAAAATCTTCTCCAAAAACTGTTGACAAATCAAATAGACGGGTCCTACTTGTCCATGAGACGAGAGAACTCCATTACACTCTTTTTACACATTACACAATTTCTGCACAAATTACTTTTGTATTTTCTGTATTTATCAAAATGTACATATTTTGATTTGATAGTCACAGTTTCTGTTTTGCAGTTCGGCTGAGATGCATGTAAGGATGTGTGAAAATGCTCTGTTTCTGGTCCTGTCCTGTTTGTCTAGGCCTGGGACATCGTGGTCCGTACCTGTGCCTACACCAATCACACCGTCCTGCCTGAAGCCCTGGAGCGCTGGCCTGTCGACCTCTTCAAAAACCTGCTGCCACGTCACCTGGACCTCATCTACGAGATCAACAAAAGGCACCTGGAGGTACAAGGGCAGCTAGATTTGAGTGTATTTTAGGCTTGAAGATGATATACTATGTTAACTACTCAAACTAACTGAGTGCTCTGAGGTTTTTAAAAATAATCCTGTTTGCCATCTTACCCACGTTAAGATCAACATTTTCATCTCCATGTATCCTGTATGAGATTTCTGCACTACTCTCAGCCTGTACTCATATTTTTAAAACCTTAGCTGACTGAACACAGCACATATTGTTGAGACCCAAAAGTGACCTGAGACCTGAAGATATATCCCATGCATTATTGACAGTATTGGCAGTCGAATGCTTTGGCTACACCTCTTTTTCTTTGTGCCTTTGCCCAATGAGCATTATAGCATATCTGCCTGTAGCACATGACACACATGGACACAATCAGGACCTGCCTAAAGGTAACCTGAACTTCACCCAAACCCTAAACACAATAAAACAGTCTGAACACACAGTGAATTCTTTGTCCAGGTCATGACCAACATTTAAGCAAAAGCTTTAATTCAATAATATACAACAACATAAAAGGCATAAAAAAATGACAAAACACCATAAAACATGAAGTACCCCATCATTCATGAGCACATAACTGATCCTTCTTCAGAAACTGTTTCAGTCTGAGTTTCAAATGATCCCAGTCAGGATCAAGTTTGAGTTCAGCAGTTAAAGGACTCCACATGTTAATCGCCCGACTAGAAAAAGCTGTTTGTTAAAAGGATTAACGTGAAGGCACCTGACACTTCCCATTGGATGCTACTGAGCCTGAAATTCTTAAGTGAAGGTCCACAGAGCACCTGATGAGCCTGATTAAGTAGGCATTTATAGATAAGTTTTAGATTAGCAAACGTGATAAAATGATCAAAACTTACCATATTTCATTTCTTAAGAATACAGCAATGATGTGATCTCCCTGTCCAAAATTTTAATCGCTCAATTGTATATCATCAGAGGCTGAGTTGTTGTAGGAGTTGCTCGTGACTGACAGGTTACACAGTAACTTTAATGCATGAAGATCATAGAGTGCATGAAAGTAATTTCCCTCAGGATAAATAAAGTATCTATCTATTTGCTGCATGAAATTGTAGACAGTCTTATGTCACACACAGCCAGACTAAGTCTAAATGTTTGAAAATGTACTTTTGCAACCCTGCTCACCATTTGAACATGCTTCTCAAATTGTAGAAGGAATCTTATATAATTTTAACTCAGAAACCTGTTCAATATTTCGGCCAATAATCTTTAGATATAACTCATCATCATCATCATCTGTAAATAATAAGACAGCTGTGACTTTGGTCATTTGTTATTAATTAATTGATGTGTTATTAATTGGTCATTATTACAGTTTTCATATTTATGGGCACAATGTCAACTAAAGTCCAAGTCTCAAGTCCCACCTACAGCTCTACTCTGTACATATACTGAGATATCTCTGCCCTCCATCCCCACAGCGCATCACCAAGCTGTACCCTGGAGATGTTGACCGCCTGCGCCGAATGTCCCTGATCGAGGAAGGGGACGTCAAGAAAATCAACATGGCTCACCTGTGCATTGTGGGATCTCATGCTGTAAACGGAGTGGCCCGCATCCACTCTGAAATCATCAAGGACACTGTGTAGGAAAAACTTGTTCACCCTCATCTCTTCTCTTGCTTGTGTGTGCTAGTATAACATTACCGTAAAGTAGCCTCTGGCCATATTCGATATTAGTGGAGAAACCCTGCATCAAGCCGTCAGCTTTCCAAGAAGAAAAAATCCAGATCAGTGTTCATAAGCGTAATGGTTGAAACATTACAATAATTTGATGTGGTAAGGTAATTTGCTCCATTCTTCCTCAGGTTCAAGGATTTCTACGAGGTCGACCCTGAGAAGTTTCAGAACAAGACCAATGGCATCACACCCAGGCGCTGGCTGGTCATGTGCAACCCTGGCCTGGCTGAGGTCATCGCAGAGGTGCGTTTTTTCTTGTTCATACACACTGAGTATAGAGTTTGGATTTTACACGAAACATGATTGGGCTGAAAACCTGGAGCATTACCCACAATGCATCTTAGCCACTGAGTGACATCACTGGAGGCAGTTTATCTACTACTTAAGGGAGTTGCCCTTTTATATACATTATCGAATTACTCAGGAGACTCATTTCAAAACCTTTACGAAAGAAGGATTTCATGTCAAGAACGCTTCAACATGTTGAAATGATTTACACTGCAGGTCCATTTCTCAGTCTGTGATACGTGTTTGCCAAATAATATGGTTCTCATGTGGTTATTAGAGAATTGGTGAGGACTACATCCGAGACCTGGACCAGCTGAAGCAGCTCCTGGACTTTGTGGATGATGACACCTTCATTCGGGATGTGGCCAAAGTCAAACAAGTGAGAGCTTCTTAAAGAAAGATGGTTATTTTCCTGGGGTTTTCTGACTGTTTCTGATCCCATTCCTCTGAATGATCTGAACTGTTAGGAGAACAAGATGAAGTTTGCTGCCCACCTTGAAGAGCACTACAAGGTGAAGATCAACCCCGACTCCATGTTTGATGTCCAGGTGAAGAGGATCCATGAGTACAAAAGACAGCTGCTCAACTGCCTGCACATCATCACACTGTACAACCGTAAATAAACCGTGTTTATTCTTCTACTGGAAGCTTTTTTAGAAAATATGGACTCAGAGTTAAGTCAAACTTTTTTTGTTTTCTGCTTAATCAGGAATCAAGAAGGAACCCAACAAGTCATGGACCCCCAGGACCATCATGATTGGAGGGAAAGTAAGTGGCATTGCAGGTGTTTTTGTCACTGCATCAGTTTGGGTGGAAGCAAGAAACAAAATTGTAAAAAAAAAAAAAAAAAACATTACTTAGCCATCTTCTTATCTGTCTCTGGGTATCAGTTCAGTTGTTTACAGAGATGACTTGATGCCTGTGTTTAGCATAGACATCATGCCCCTCTAGAAAAAGTTTCACACAAAACATACAACCCATACTTGAAACGTTCTTGATCTAGACATCAAGTTCCCAAATGGAGTCAGCAAGGACAAACCTTGGGAGAAAAACAAAAAACAGACGTTGAGAATAACATCAATTATATCTCATATCCATTTTCTAGAATTGATTAAATAACCCACTTAAGGGCTAATGTGATAAAATGTATGAACACAAAAGCAAGTCTGTGCCTCTTCCCACATTACTAATGTACCAATTTTGCATCAGTGATAACTTTTGATCATTATTTTATTATTATTTCATATTTTAGTCTTGTTTAGACGGAGGTTTGTGATTGCAGAAAACCTGTTTTTCATTGAGTGTTTCTCAACACGTGTTCTATTGTGTTTGCAGGCAGCTCCAGGTTACCACACTGCCAAGATGATCATCAAGCTGATCACATCTATTGGAGACATTGTCAATAATGACCCTGTGGTGGGAGATCGCCTCAAAGTCATCTTCTTGGAGAACTATCGGGTCACTCTGGCTGAGAAGAGTAAAGAATTCTGTGCTTTTATCGTATTATTTCAGTACAGACAAAATTATGTCTATAGCACAGAGTATCTGTGAAGCAATCCTGTCTTGTCTGGCTGTGCGAGTTTTAGCATTTAGAAACTTTGAACGTTGAAATTAAACATTGAGAGCTTAACTCATGTATGTGATAGAACTTGGATACAGACAATAACTTTAAGTCTGTATGGTTCCACCTGTCGCCTGTCTGCAGTCATCCCTGCGTCAGACCTGTCGGAGCAGATCTCCACAGCAGGTACTGAGGCCTCTGGCACCGGCAACATGAAGTTCATGCTAAACGGAGCACTCACCATCGGCACCATGGATGGCGCCAATGTGGAAATGGCAGAGGAAGCTGGAGAGGAGAACCTCTTCATCTTCGGCATGAGGGTGAACGATGTGGAGGCTATGGACAAGAAGGGGTGAGCCTCTAATGGTCTGAATAGAATGACATTAAACACTGAAATCCTGGGACCTTTTGATCAATATACAACTTACAGTGCAGATTTTAATAATACTGTTGATTTCCTTAACTCTGGAGGAAACATTAGTTTATAATACAGTACATAGTACAGTATCAATACTTAATATTGAAGCCTGAGGAATGCCCTTAGTCACTGGGAGAAAGTCAGATGCATTACCCACTTTTATGCATTGTTGTCTGTATGTAAGGTAGTTACTAAACCATCTCAGAGTGTTTGAGTTCATGCCCATATCTGATTGTCTGTTTGGAATATGAAGTAGTCAACAGTGTCAAAAGTTGGTTAAATAACATTTGAGTTTGTGTTTGACTAAAAATTCTAAGATCTTGAAGAGGTAGGAGAATTTCGATATTGGCCAATTGTTACAGTTTGGACAACACACTTACCTCCACCTTTGTGAAGAGGCATGACATGAGCTGCCTTCCAGAATTTTGGATATCCGTCAGTTAAAAATATTAAGCAGTCAGTGATTAAAGGAGTAGATAGTTCGAAAGAATGGACTTAAGACCTTCTTGCCATTGACTGCTTTAAGAGCTTCAATAACTGAGAAAGAGGAAAAAGGCTGGAGAGCAAACTCGGGGACAGAGGTATGGGATCAAGCCTTTTTTACACAAAGCTTTGGGCAGGGGTTAGGTATGTTAAATTTTCTCCAAATATAGTTTATTAAGTAGTTTTTCTTTTTCTCTCTGGCTGCACCAATATTCTGCTAAAATGGGCGACTGAAAGAGACAGAATGTGGCCTGGTAAACTAACGGTAAACTGAGTTAAAAAAGATTTGTTTCTCAACTCAGAATAGAACAACGCTGAGCTTTACTCTTTAGAGAACACAGAGGGAAGATACTGATCAATTATTTTACATGGCTAACAAAATTACTCCTCAAAATGTCTACTGTTTTCCATTTCAGAAGGATAAAAGCTGCACAGGGCCAGATTTAGGGTCAAATTAACTCATGTTGTTACCTAATATTCTAATGTTTGTTGAACGTCTTTGTCATCAGCTATGACGCTGCGTCTTACTACAATCGTATCCCTGAGCTGAAGCAGGCTATGGACCAGATATCTGGAGGCTTCTTTAGCCCGAGCCAGCCTGACCTCTTCAAAGACCTCGTCAACATGCTGATGAACCATGACAGGTTAGAGTGCACTAATGCTGATGCTGAGGAATCAGCACTTTTACTGCTGACTCATAGCCCACCTTAATGTCCTCAGACCTGCAGTGTCATCAGTGTCACTGTCAGATGACTGTGAACAGACTCCAAATGAGAATTTGGCTTCCTCAGTCATGTGATGTAGAGCAAGTCATTATCATCGTCACCTAAATTTAAACTGCTAGCATACTGAATGAAATGGTCTCGTTCACTTGGATTTCTTTCTCAAATAAATGTAATTTGCTTCATCTGATCCATTGGAACTGTGCTGCAGGTTCAAGGTGTTTGCAGACTATGAAGCCTACATTAAATGTCAGGAGAAAGTCAGCGCACTCTACAAGGTGAGTATGTCAGCAAGAGGGAACCAAGAAGAGCTCAAATCACATACTGTTATATACTATAGTATGCTGTGTGTACTATGCTGTATTACAGTCTACTATGCACTGCAAACAATCTGTTTCTTACCAAACAATTAATATTATACATATGGCCTACATAAGCAAACAAGACCATCATTTATTATTTGTATAATGTTATGCCTAATTATTATAGTTATTCTTAATGCTTGTCAGAAGGTCAGATTCCAAATTATCATTGTTCGATAAGTCATAAAATCTTGGAGCAGTGCTGAGGTTGAGTTCAGGCATCTCACAGTCTGAAAAAAACAAGCTGCTTTGTAGTCAGGTGGTACGGCAGTAAAAAAGAGTTTACTCTGGTCCACCATTGTCATTTTCTGTCTTAATTCACATATTAAGCTCTATTAATTCATTTATTATGTGAGTTGTATTTTTCAAATGGACAAGACGCCTTCCAAAAAACATTTTGTTTGTGTATTTTCAAATCTTGCTTATACGATACAACTGTCATACACAGCCTGACTAAGAAACCTGTAATATTCAAATCCGTTTTTGTTATCATCCCTGGTTGTGTACTGTGCTGTGATTTAATATTGTCAATATGGTTAACATATTAACATGCTATATGCACAATGTGAGCCACGTGGGACGTGCTCCTGGATCAACATTGCAATCAACAAATTACAGTCCCTTGTTATTGGCAGCATGGCCTATGTGAAAGTAGTAGTAGCCACGACCATGACTACAAGATAACTCTAGTGCTCCTGTTCATTTTGATGAGTTGATGCTGAGGCACATTTGGGGCTGTTATTAAAGTAATTGCCATTAAAAGATATGGCTAAACTATAATGATCTACAGAGTGTAAAGTAATGCAATTTCTGATGTTATAATGTGTATGCGTGTTGCAGAGACATACTGACATGCTAATCAGCTAGCCCTGGTAGTAGCATTATAGATACTGGACTCAAGTGCTGAATTATGTTATATATACTTTAGGGTACTGCACTTTACTGGGATATACTTTATTCCACTACTACATATTTCCTCTCAGGATTCACTGACGTTTTCTCTGATTCGACCCCTCTTCCTCCCCGGCTCCCTGTGTGTTAACAGAACTCTAAAGAGTGGACCAAGAAGGTGATCCATAACATTGCTGGCTGTGGTAAATTCTCCAGTGATCGCACCATTTCCCAGTATGCCAGGGAGATCTGGGGCATGGAGCCCAGCTTGGAGAAGATCGCTGCTCCTGATGATCCTCGCTAAAACCACATCTGCCTCCTCCACCATACTGTAGCTCACCATGTGGCCCAACCACTGAAGAGAAACCTTGTAGCATTTTCACTGTACTGTGGCATTTTCTTTCTCGATATTATTGACGCCTACACAACCCCTTTTATTTTTCCAGTTTAACCTCAAGTGGGCTTATTTCCCTCTGTGTACCAGCAATGCATATTGTCACTGTTGTATCTCCACGTCAGCATTTCAGCAGCTAAGAAACATTGTAGATTCTACTTTGAAATCATGGGATTCTTCAGCTGGAGTGAAAACATTAAATATATACCTCCTTATTGTGTTAGAGTTCCTGATAGTCCAATATTTTATTATTTTTTTAATATATTATTATTATAGATTTCCTCACCACTGTTGTTTGGAAGTTTGCATTCAAAACATCAAGCAGTAGCTGAATATAAACTTTAAGTGCTATAGCAAAATCAGGGACCTCTTTAACCAAACTTGGACTTCCATTCTGCAGTTTTCAGAAAGCAGTGATTCAAACAACAATTCTAACTACATTCCCCTCTACTTCTGAGCCGGTATGGCTACCAAAACCCAGCAAACATGCCACTAAACCTCAGCACTGTTATGGTTCAAAACCAACCTGTCTTCCATGGAAGAGAAAAGAAACACACCTCATAGCACCACAGCCTCGAAGCAGCACTGTGATTGGATGGTGTTAGAAGGAAGCCATGCCTCCATATTTACAGCAGATTCATATTTAATATTAAAAGACTCTCCAACTGCCCTGTCAGTCAGTGTTCTACATTGTTTGCTGAATATATCTATATGTGTGTGTATATTATCGTTAATGTTCAGGGGAGCCTTGCAAACAGATGTATTGTCCCTTCATCTTACCTGTGATCTCCTCAGCATGTGTGTGTCTGTCTCATTCTGCTGTGCTGTGTTAGAAAATAACAAAGCCTTCTCTGCCTAAAACCTAAGTGACTGAATTTATCTCTGGAAGATGTGTGTATTCTGTGGTGTAGCCGTGTGTGTATAACATAGATGAGCCCATGACACGTGGAGATCAGCTCGATTGATGTACTGTAACAACATACTGTTCTGCTTCAGCTACTGCATATGACTGTCTGACTGCTGTGGTGCTGCCTGTAGAGGCTGCAGAAAGAAAGAACTGACCACTACGCTGAACCTAACATGTCTCTGTCAGTCAGTGCTTTTCTTTTTTTAGTCAATAAATGACAAAACTAGTTAAACGGCTCAGAGGTCTCAGTTCACTTTTGCACACAGAGAGAAGCAGTCCAAATAAGTCTCCAAAGACCAAAGTTTCTCCAGCAGTCCTGGCACAAAAAAAAAAAAAGTGGATCAGAGTAGAAATGAATTTATTTGATCTGTTTTTTCTAACTATAGACTTCTTTAGTTTTTATGGTAACTTGTGCGATGGGGGTCAGAACTATTGTACAGAGGCGGCCACCTCTCGAGAAGAGTCAGGTGCAGATGCAGACCTTCTAGAGGAATAAAAACCTGGGGCCAGATGTACAAAACTGAATTCTGTCGTAGAAATTTGTATAAAACAAAAAAACATGCATGTCTTTTCTTCATACATTTCAATCATCCTGATATTTGCATCTGACCATCCCCACAATTTACAATAAATGGCTCTAAACATGCCCCACTTACCTTGTTTGCAGTTATAGGGCAAAATGTAGTTTAAGTGTTGAGGACAAATGTCATAAAGCAAAGAAGCAGCTGAAGTGTAATCTTACGGACCGTTAACTTCAACTTGAAGGACTGAAACAAGTAAAGTGTCAGAAAGAGACAGAAGTGGGGAATGCAGCGAGTTCAGAGTCACTTTAGAGGAAGAGGGGAACCCCGCACTCTCCCCGCCTGATGATGTCATCATCATGGGCCAGATCATCAGTACGGTCCTTAAAATTCGTGCATTGGCAGTGTCTTCCAGCAACGTCAAAGCAGCCATTGTATCAAGAAGAACAGCCATTAAGCAATGCTACAGCCCTTATATAGTCGCGGTTGCACCTGAAGATATTCTTACTCCCTAATAATACAGGACAAAATCTTTATTTATGTATGTAAAGATCATGTATTTATTTGTTTATTAACATGAGGATCATTATCTTTATAATGATCATAACGCATTCTGACAAACATATACAGATACAGATATACAGAGGACAGTAAAAACAAAGTTAACAAATCGTGCACCACTGTGTATTCATAGTGAAGATTTTTTGAACTATGGAAAGGACATGGTATGCATGGTATACTTTTTAAAAAAGTACTTATTTCTTGTGTGATTTTTGTGTGATTTATATATTTATCTTTTTATTTTTTTTTTGGTGTGATTGTATATTTTAAGCACCATCGCACCACGACAAATTCCTCGTCTGTTTCAAAAACCTACCTGGCAATAAATCTGTTTCTGATTCTGATTCTGATTGTGTTAAAGATGTGTACCAGCACACACATTCTCTCCCTCAGTGGACTTTTATACATTTGGGAATCTGTGTGGAAAATGGCGTCAGGACATTTTTCATGTGCATGCATGCTTTCTACACTTGGCCCTGAGATTCACATCAGATTATGCTCAGATGTGGAGCCATTTACTAACAGAAGGAGGGCTCAGAGATTATTCTGAAACTTTTGTCTTTAAAAAGTAGATTCATCTGCACTCCTGTTTATCAACCTGACTGCAGCAGGAAAATGACAGGGAGACATTCAGACTGATGGTACTGGCCCATAAAGCACATGCCGAAGTGAACATCATTGTTAGATGGCACATGAAGCCAACAGAGAGCAGTGACCAAACACATACATGTTTACAGCAACTATGAGAAAGGTGGTTAAAGCAGCACAGCACCTTTGTACAGACTGCCAGCAGAGGGGGATAGAAGCCCTGTATTTGTTTTTATTTTCAAATTAAATATGCAGAGATATTCGATCATTACTTCACATCAGAGCATGTCATATATGTTCTGTTCATCACTGATGCCAGAAAGGGATGGGGAAGAAAGAGCTTGGTTTCTGCTTCAGCTCCTTATATACGTCTGCAGAGAAACAATAATTACACAGTAAATAACTCCTTTGGTAATTGTCCTTGTTTTTAGCTCTTTGGGCCTCTTTAGTGTTTTTGTATAGCTTTTCCGTCTTTCTCTCAAGGAAGTTTTTGACCAGTGAGAGTAGAAACATAAAGAATGCAGATGCTTAGACAGCTGAAAGATCTGATCAAAGTTAATTTTGATCCATTATTACAAAAAAAATCTTGTGATTTTGAGAGATGGGCAACTCTTAATTTGTCTATGGCAGGTAAAGTTAACGTTTTGAAAATGAACTGTGTTACCAAACTTAATTATCTTATCCAGTCCCTCCCCATTATTATTTTAAAAGGTTTGACAGGATATCCAAGAACTTTATTTGGAATGGTAAACGCCCCCGTTTGAACCACAGCAAGTTACAGAGACCAACTGATAGAGGAGGCTTAGGGCTGCCAACCATGTTGTTTTATTACTATGCTTTTAATTTAAGGCACCTGGCCCATTGGTCTCTCCCTCCTGAAAGGGCCTCCCCGTGGTACTGTATGGAGCAAGCTGTAATGGCCCCTCTATCACCCATGCAAGTCTTGTCTACTAAATTAAATACAAAAGCTAGAACACATCCAATAATCTCTCATCTTAAATCAATTTGGACTAAGATTGCTCGAATATTTAAATTTGATCCTTATCTGAATGCCTCTTCAAGTATCTGGTTAAATCCCAAACGAATTGGTAAATACCCCATCTATTGGAAGATATGGTGGGAGAATGGTGTGGTCACATTGGGGGATCTGTATTGTGATGGCTCCTTAAAATCTTTTGGGGATTTTGTGCAGCGGTTCAATATTC
>OMLP01024432.1:4735-18336 GCA_900302685.1 Spondyliosoma cantharus | reverse complement strand
AAACTAACATTATTCAGACACACTAACCATTCTGAAACGTCCTGCTGCAGCCGCAGAGTCTGTGTTTCTTCATGAGTCTCTCCTTCTGGGTCTGATCCTGGGTCAAACTTGTATGGTTGAAAGAAAGCATCTCCGCGAGCCATAGCGATACATCCACCGTAAACATTAGCGCATGCTACCGGCTAGCGTAAGAGGCATCTTCTCCCTGAGGGACGTGAAGCACGCAAGGCCATTGGCCGAGGCTCTCCAGCTCATTAGCATTTAAAGGTGCAGGCACAGAAACAGCCTGCTCTCAGGAGAGCTCAGCAGAGCTCTTTTGAGCCACTTTTAGACAGCTGAAATTCAGGACCATGGATGGGCTTGGGGCAATGCATATCGAATACAGTGTTGTTGGACCTTTGACAGCTGTGTGAAATTGATGAAAAACAGTATAATATGAGACCTTTAAGGGTGTTTTTTACTCACTTTTTGTCTCTCCCACAACGCTATTCATGTCTCCTACAACACCCATTACAATTAAATGCACATGGCCAGTTATGCAAATTAGTGATGACAGCATTTAGCAGCTTCTCGCAACTTTTAGGACAGCCAATAACGACCTTCCTTACTGAGGAGTTGGCAACAGTGTCATCAAAGTGCCTCTGCACCCTGTTGTGATCGATCCTCAGGATAGCAGGGTAGAGGAGAGCGAACTTCATGTTGTGCTCCAGCAGAGTGTTCTTACATTCCTTGAATTTATCCCGTTTCAGTTGTGGCCGGTGAAAAGTCAGGGAATATTATGATGCAGTTACCCTCCCAGGTCAGCTCCAATTTATTCTGTGCAGTACGTAGGATGAGTTCTCTGTCAGCTGAGCGAAGGAAGCAAACCAGGATTGTGTGCGACCTCTCCTCTGGCTTTGGCCGTGGTATCGGTGCCTGATTGATCTCTGGTGGCTGCACAGATTCATCCCAGCCGAGGACCGATGTCAGTAGTTTCTGCATAAACACTGTCATATCCCCACTTTCTTTACCTTCTGGGAGACCCACAATCCGTAGATTACTCCATCTGTTGCGGTTCTCCATATCTCAAGTTTGTCACGGAGGTCTTCCATCTCCGTTTTAGTGGTGACAAGGTTATCCTCCATTTTTGTATCGGCATCCTCCAGCCATTCCACCCTCTTCTCCACTTCGACCATACACGACATCAGTGAAGACAGTTTTTCTTCAACCGAGGCTGTGGTTTGGCATAATGTCTTGAGGATGGCTAAATCACCTTGATATTTTTTGCAGAGTAGCAAAGATGTAAGCAATGTCCTGACCGACATGTGTTCCCTCTGGGCCTTCTGAACTGTTGCTGTCACCCTCATGATGTGGGTTCTGAGACCGCAAATGCTTCTTAATGTCCCTGCTTTTAAGCTGCTTTGCCATCCTATGCGACCAAAAGAGTTTGAGTGTAAAACACGGTTGTTTAACTGTGTCGACAATAATTACAGAATTAATTCACGATGCAAGTCAGAGCCTCGTCTCAGGCAGCCATCTTCACCAACCGCACCACGTGACTCCGGGCTTTGTGTTTTTAAAGAGGTACAGGCTAATACAACTTCTGTTAAGGTTTCTGGTTTCAGGCCTTCAGGAATTCATACTACCATTATTATGTTCATGTTCTGATGGGGTAAGTTCCCATTCAGAGGCAGGGTAGGAACAGAACATCAGTCCCATAAGAGTTAGACATTTAAGGGTAATGATATCATCATCAGTCCATTCATACCATCTGTGCAGTAGGAGCACAGTCCTTCCCCCTGAGCCATTTTAAGGCTACACGGCTTCATGGCTCCGAGATAGTCAATCCTTCTGTTAATTTCCCACTGATGTTGAAAATTGCAGTTGTTATGGAACTAACAGAGCTCTGACTGCACACTCGTTTACCTCGTATTCCCATTGCGCTATCTCTAATGACATCCTCCAGTTGATCCCAGTCGGCAATCTGGCCGACATGCCCCGCAGTTGTTACCAGTCGGCGGTCTGGCCGACTGTAGCCTGGCCTGTGGACGTCTCTTGCCCTTGCCGCCAGCCTGCTGTGGATCCTCCAGAGGGTTTCCGTCATCGCAGTGGGCATCCTGCCTGACCTCCTGGGGGCTTCTGCCCTTGGTCCCGACCCCCTAGTCACCCCCCGGGCATGCTCTGCCCCTCGCCCCAACCTCCTGGTCCCTACGCATTCCGTATACATACATATCTTTGTGCTTGATTGACAGGTGTTGCTTTATATAACCACATTTTGGTAAGTGAAGAGTGCAGCAAGTTTACATTCCTTGATACAAATACTTAAAAAAGTCAACGGCAGGGGGCAATAGCAACTATTCCACTGTACAAAACTATAAAATAAATGTCCATTTCCATAGCATGAGACACAAAAAATATATCAGAGTACAAAGTTGACAATACTGCAGAAGATGATCATAGGATCATGAATCATCATTCATATAATGAATATCAGAGTGCAAAGTACATACATTTCCTCGTAAGATACTGTGAGCTTTGCGGCTCACAGGACGGATGGAAGAAGGAGGGAAACAGCGTCTCGTGGGTTAACCGTTTATTCCGGGCTCTGGCAGAAAAACGTGGCTCAACATAAAAGAATTAACACAAAATGAACAGCCGTCCCTCTGACGGCTGAGGGTCGGGGCGTCTGCTACCTCTGCCTTCGTCTCTGCTCTGGTCCTCTCACAGGACCCAGCCTACTGCAAGAGACCAGAACCAGGTTACAAACATGCTTATATAGCTGACTGATAACCTGATTCTGTCCAGCTGTCTGATCACCGGCAGAGCCACTCCTCCCTCTCCTCCAGCAGTCGACACCTTAACCACACCCCACTGCCACAGATACATATCAAACTAGTCAAAATAAAAAAAATTCAAAAGCCATATTAGGATTAACATTACGTATGACTTGAATTTCATATTGAGAGGCTGAGTGATTGGTGTTGGCATTACGGCTGGACGAGATGGCTTTCCAAGCCAGAGACCATAGGTGACAGGTGATCTGCACGTGCCGAAATACAGTGCGAGGCCCAGTTGCTGGACGAGAGGTTTATGCACGCTACTTTCGATCAAAACGAGACTTAACAATTTCAGACACAGACCGTAGAACCTCCGTATCCCTACGCGTCTGGCCTGGAGAGGCTCTCTGCTTCTCCAAACTGAGGCTGCGCTGATCGGCAATTACGGTAGAGAACAGACCGACTGTAGATATGTACTTTATATGACCCCTCTTCAAAAAACCCGAACTATCCCTTTAATCATCTTTCAAGTAATGCCAAGTATTTAGTCCACAAACGTCTTCTCAGGTCGAACAAATAGTGAACCAATACTGTGTGCGCTTTGTTTTTATATGCACTCCGTTCCGTCATTTCCTGTTTTCATGTTCTGAATATGCCTAATATTATCAAATTTGACATTTCAAATTGAATTTTGGTACCTATTTGCTGAGGCATTTTTTTTGAAAATTAAATCTTAAACATCCTTTTCTTTTTCATTTTAATTAAGTTACAAAATGAGCAGTCTTGAAGAAGAAAATGGAAATGCAATTTGAATGATTTATTATTCATTTTATTTATGAGTCGAAAAATGCAGCTATATTCTGAAAATGAAAAAAAGCATTTCTGTTAATCCATTTTAATTTGAATTATGGTACAGATTTGCTTCCATATTAGGGGTCTGAAAATAAGCCAAATTAATAATGGACCAATGTGGGTTTCAATAATTTGCCAAAATAATTTTCCACCACGTAAGTGGGCTAATTCAGTCGGCCTATTATATCGATGCACAATCCTCTTGAACGTTCAGAAATGATTACAGTCGAACTATTGTGGTTCTAAGTAACTGGAGACAAAACTTTTTGTACTCAACATAGCTTCATCGTAAACTTTTGAATATAAAAATGATTAATTGAAATTGGCTGAGATATGTAAAGGTTATAGTGCTTTTAATTCGTCAGAATGCCAGCAGCCCGCTTACTTGTGTCTGTTTGAAGGCCAGTCTTGCCCTGTCCAATATTTTGCAGTAACGAGGCCTAGCAGTCAATGCCGCTTTGATGTGTATATGTATATGAGCTTGACAATAAGAAGCATGGCAATGCTGGTCCCATTTAGCCGGTGCAGCAGTGTTTAATATATTTCTGGGAGTCAGGCAATATAGCTTCAAGAAGTCGACAGCAAGGACTACAGTATGGATATATTCACAATGTTAAGTTTTATAAAAACTACAGAAAGGTGAGGCCAAGTCATTCTGGTCCGAAAGAAAACAAAAGATGCCAAACATACTTTTTGTAGAGTCTGAGGATGAAAAGATTATCAGTCAACATTGCTCCTGCTCTGTTGGGTATGTCCCCTTTACCTCTTATTGGGATTAAAACAGTACTCTGTATTTATTCCTGACTACACACCACTGTGCTGACTGGTAGTACACAAGCATTGTGCTAACATTAGCTAACCTTAGATGTGACTGTATACTTTGTGGCATGTCTGTGAAGATCATGTCATCAATATAATGTGACCGTACTTTGTAATGTTACCTTTGAACAAACCAGGGGTCTTAGATGATGATGTTGATGTTCAGCTGCTGGTGAGGTCTACCGCACAGCTAAACACAATGCTCTCCACATGGTAAAGTTTCAAGCGTCACTTTTAGAGGTTTTACAGGAACATCTTTTAATCATCTTGTTGACTTATTTTCCTGTCAAAATAAATGAACCGAGCACATAGAAGATGGAATTTTAACAGTAAACAGGAAAGCTGACCAAGATACATCCGACAATCTTACTTTAAGAAAACTCCTGTAGAACTACATAATATTTGATTTAGGTTTGAAACAAAGCTTATATATTTGACAATCTTTGCTAATTTCGAACAGCCTGGTATCCCCATGATAAATATTGTGGTTAATATGGACAAATATGATGTTTACTTTGTTGTAAAGGATGATGCCACACAGGATTACTCTCTGTAATGGTGGGATGGTGCAAACTGACTCCAACATGACCTGAATTAGATGTTGTAACATCTTTAAATACAGTTATTCTCTCCTATCCTCAGTCACGTTTCCTCCACCCTCTCCTTCTCCACTATGTAGATTGTTTCCATCCAAAGACCCCCCCCCCCCATCAACCACTCTAAAACTTGGACACACACATGGACACACACACATGAATATAATTGAATTCAGAGCAGGAAGTCTGTGCTGTCAAAGTATTCTCCTTTATCTGTCCACTGACTGAGTCAGATCTAAATCTTTTTGCTGCTATCTTTGATTGCATCAGTCTAATGTTTATATTAGGGATGAATAATGGCCAGAAAAGTCTTCAACAGTTATATACTATAGGGAGAAATAGCATTCTAGCTGCATTCTTAACAGCACGGACATCAAGGAAGTGGGAGATGAGCGACAGTACACAAAGAGGGAAAACTGCAACAATCCTTACAAGAATAACATATTTTTCTGATGTTTTCTAACCTGAGAAACATTTCCCTTCATCCTTGCACATATACTTCCATCCCTGCTGGATAGCCATTAATATAACCCATGATTAATTTCTTCCAATCATGAAGAAACGAGCCCATGCATTATGGAAATCCATTTAATTACAATAATACAATGCAGGTCTAGTTTAGCATTTTCAACTGCCCACAGCTAGTTCATTTAGCATGGCCATAACTTAATGGAAGATGAATGCTAATATTGAATTCATGCCATTTAGGGTTCATTGCACTAATAAATCTCATATGCTGTTAAATGGCACGAAAGTGTTCGCTGCCTTTCCACAGTAGCCCTTTTGATTATTACCCATGACACAAATGACATGACATATTCTGGATTCATAAAAGGAAACGTTGGAGAGGCAGGTGTGATATTCCCAGGTTTTTGCATACTTTGTATGAGGAATCGATGTTTTGGGGCTTTTTGACCTTTCTGCCGATCCCAGGCGATGAAGTGCATTGATTCCTGTAGCGCCTGCTTTGTTCCTACATTAAAGGTGAAAGTGCTGCTGTGATCGGAAACAAGAGTCTGCCACTGACCACAGAGAGCAATAAATGGGATAACATCACACAACCAACAGATGTAATTTTCTACACTAGACATTTACTGATTAATAAATACAGATCTTTTTTTCATATTAACCCTGTAAGACCCAAATATATAAAAAAAAATGACATAAAAATAAATAAACAATAAAAAAAAATGTTTTTGACAATTCAGACGTTGCTGTAGGAGGTCTCTGATGCAGAAATTAAAGCATTTTTTATTTTATTTTTTAAACGTTGATGTACATTTTTAGAGAAATGTTGTAATATTGCAACATTGGGCTTAGTTGGGAGCAGAATTTGAGGGGGTTGATTGCTTACTTAGCCCCGTAAAGGTATATAACATTAATAATAATCACACATTAGTCATATTTTTACGAAGTCATTATTCAAAAAAAAAAAACAGGATAAAACTTTTTCTGTCGAGCTTCCTTTTTTTCTTTTCATGACTGACTTTCATTGGTAGTGAAAGTCCCAAAAACAGTTCTTGTTCTCTGAAAAGCAAAGGCGAAATGACACTTGCTGCATTGCATGTTGGTGTATCCTTTATTGCAGTGTCTGCAGCGTCCCCTCCCTGTCTTCTCTGGGAAATGCGCAACTAGGTCCTTGCGTACATCCAATGAGAGGTGTGCACATCTCTTGGATGGTCTCTTCTGAGCATTCAGAGGGCTTCCTGATGCCAGTGTCTGTGTTGCTGGAAGATGGTCATCCTCTCTTTGGAGTTTGAAGCGTTGTGTTCAGCAGGATGAGAGAGGATGCTAGCTGTGCCTGAAACTGTCTCCTGTTCATTGTCTCTTTGCGAGACATCTTAAGAGAGGACGATGGTGTGCCAGAAGATGTACATGTACCAGCGACAGGATTTGATGTGGGACTTATATTTGGCTGTAAATGAGTCCAACAAATCCACACCTCCCATGTACTTGTTGTAGGCACCCACAATGTAAGGCCTCTCAACTTCAATGTAGGTTCTGGTGGCTTTTTCCCAGCATTGAATCTTCTGCAATGGTTCAGATCCAGCAAAGGATGACACAAGTGTGACGACCCTGTTGTCATACCATCTGACAGCACAGATGTTGTGATTCCCCTCCACTCTGACGTCATTGCTTCCTCTCCCCTTTTTCTTCAGGCTCTTCGTCTTCAAGATTACAGTTGGGCAGGCGCACCTGCCTGGCTGTTCCCATGTAATGAATTCCCCAATGTTTTCCAGGCAGACAATACTGTCTGCTTATTGTAAGTCGCTTTGGACAAAAACATCTGCTAAATGCCCTAAATGTGAATGTGAATGGCTTAGTCTATGCGCTCTACTTATCATGCTAAAAGAAATGTGCATCCCAATCACCAGCCATATAGTCACACAATACTGCCTTGACATGACAATACTGCTTGCTATGCTCTCTAATTATCATACTAAAAGGAAAACATGCATACCCACACTTGCATCCACACCCCACATTCAGGAACATTTTCACCTTTCCCAGAACTGAATTGTCTGTTGATATCCTCTTTGTGGACAAAGGCATGGAATTTGAGGTCACAACTCAAGGGTAGTATGTATATTGTCCATCTAAGAAAATACTCTGTTTCAGGCAGTGGTATAGTGGAAGGAATACAACCTGATTGTGCCCACTGCAACAAGCCTGCTATTTTGACTACCACACTCACCCAGTGTTGTAGAATTGCAAATATATAATAAAATATAAAATATATAACAAGCTCTAAATAAAATTTGATGAATCTATTCCACAATAACTACATATGTTCTAGACATTGTAATAACATAAAAAACAATGTCAGAGACATTTTACTTACTTGAGTCTGATGAATTCAGTCCAATGAAACAAAGAGATGGTGTTCGAAGGAAACCTTGAGAGGTTGTGTGATTTCATGGCCATTCGGTGGGACAAATGTACTGTCCAATAGCATTTTAAGACTGAACAATAGGACCCAATGACTATGTAAATGTGGTAAAAAATAAGATAAAATATAACAGATTGTTTTTTTAGGATGGCTAAAGGTAACGTTGTAATTTTACAACAAGGGGTGTTACAGGGTTAAGAGAAAAAACATGTAAAATACAGGAAAATTCACTTTTTCAATAAATCTTCTGTAAAAGTGAAGTGTATAACAGTCATAACCATAGTCTTGAGTGAACCACATTATATGGGCTTGAGGTAGTGAATGCCTCAGAGAGGTGGTAACAGGGAAAGAATCTTCCTCCAGAGAGAAGCCTATTGGATACACTTCCTCGACACTCTGATTCCAAAGTGACTGAATGAGATTTCATTTACTTGTTTCCTGTGATACAAATAGGTGCTATGCTGTTTTTTGTGATACAGTTAAGTGCTTTTTTTGTTGTGAGATTTTGTTTTGTTTTGTTTGTATGAGACCCTGTGTGGTCCTTTGCTCTCCCTCAAGAAGATGCAGCTCACTCCATTGGGATATATCTGTTGTGCCGTTTTGGATAACCTATAATTAGCACACCTGTATAGTTTTAGTGTGAATTTTAATTTGCCAGAATACAAGCTGAAGAAGGGCATCTGGGCTGAAATGTCCTTGTGGCAAGAATAAACAGGTTGATGAGAGTGCTGTCCTTTGTTTTTATTTTGTTTATTCACTTCAGCACCTCGTACTGAAGCTATTGACTGAGTTGAGCATGTTGTTTCTTATTTGGTTCGTATGAATAACAGTCAGCAATGGCAGTACTAATACAGGAGTTTGTGATCTGTAATTCTGCTATATTGTAAGCATCTGGACTTTCTTGAAGATGTTTCACCTCCAAGTTGCAGGCTTTTAAACCCTGGGTGGGAGTGTCCTTACAGAGTCATTAAGGACACGCATGAAGTTTCAGAGTCGTTACTTGTCACTTGTCGGTCGCTGACCCAACCGGCCTTCATTCCCGCGACATAATGAATGATGATGTTGTTGCATTTTTCCGTCCCTTCCTTTCAAGGGTTTTGACAAAGTTCCAGGTTTGGGTAGTCACAGGTTTGTGTTCCAGTGGGTGATGAGAGCCAAACAGCAAGTATTGATCTGTGCGTGTGGGTTTACCGTACACCTCAATGTTAAGGCATCTATCTTCTTCAGCGTGCACAGCACAGTCCAAGAAGGGCAGACTGTCTCCTCTGACATCTTCCCATGTGAACTTGATGTTGTTGTCCACAGCATGTATGTGTTCTGTGAAGGCTTCCGTTTCCCTTATCCTGATTTTGACCCAGGTATCATCCACATATCTGAACCAGTGGCTAGGAGTAGTTCATGTGAAGGTAGTCAAGGCTCTGCTCTCAACCGCTTCCATGTAGAAGTTGGCCACTATTGGGGACACTGGTGAGGCCGTGGCACAGCCGTGGTTCCGTCTAGAAACGGTGACTGAACTGGAAGTAGGTGGTCATCAGACGGATGTCAAGTAAGGTACAAATGTGTTCTGCGGTGAAGTTGGTTCTGCCTGACAGAGTGCTGTCCTGTAGCAGACGTTTCTTCACCATCTTAATAGCTTCTTGAGTGGGAAAGCATGTAAAATGTGAGTTGGCAGCATAGGAAACCATTGTTTTGTCTGAGTCCAGTGTTATTTCTATCACCTTGATTAGTTGTTTCACTGTTAGCTACTGATTGCAGCAGAGTGCACAGCAGAGTGTCCCTCCCTTGTCCCGCCGGCCCATCCATTACCATTAGCATTAACCATTCTACTTCCCCTCCCCCTTCTCCTCTTTATCTTCTCTGTCAGTAGTGGACAGCAACCAACTTTTAAGCATCATAGCGCCACCTACTGTATTGGGGAATTAACACTGTAATTTCATTATTGAAAATAATAAATAAATTAATTAAAATGTCTTGTTATCAAGCCTATAATTTATCAGCCCAATAATTATCCCTATATTCTGGGCACATTAACAAATACTAGTTTTATTCCACCATAAATATATAGGATAAGAACATATGTGATACATTACGTCTGTTGACACATTTTTGACAATAAAGTGACTGTAATTTAAATAACTCTTCTTCATTTTACTTTAAAAAATCCATCCTTCAACAGGTGCATGTTGTTGATTTTTTGAATCTGCAGTATATTAAATAGCATCATTTTGCTTTATTTTTAAAACAGCAATATTTGAATTGTAGATTTTAAATGTAGTATTTCTATATTATACACAGGAAAAATCTGATATATTATATCAATAATATTCACAGAGAGTGAAATCCTTTGAACACCTTTGGATCGACAGGTGCGTAGGAGACAAAGAATCAGGATAAAAATCTCCAGTACACTGTTCACCTCACTGGCAGTCAAGAATTAATTTTTAACATTTGGAGAGACCATATTAAATATGTTGGTCAGGTCACACTACAGATAGACATCATACAAAATACCATCAATCACACCTGGACCAATGAAGTCACATTACTGAATGAAAGATTACTGAATCAGACAGTACAGATATGTAGGCTGACTACATCGCACTGTGGGCCTACAAGAAACATTAAACCCTTAAAAAGCGTCATATGATAGAAAAAAAAATCATCTGTCATTTAAAATGTACATGTTCACAATAAAACTAGCATAATAAGATAAATGTAATACAATATTGGTTTGAGCTTTGCACATTTCCAAGAGCCAGTCCTTCGACAAAGAAAGGATTAGGCAAAAAAAAACAAAAACATGTACACATTGAGGCAAAAAAGCTGATGAAGACAAAATATAGCATAAGACGACCACACGATGGAGAATTACATAGACGATGGCTGTGCCAGAATTATCTCATCACATTAATATATTACAGAGCAACCCATCTCATTGCATCACATTAAGAGATAGTTCATCGTTTAGACCTCTGGAAAACAAGGTCTGACCAATGTAGGCCTGCATATTATATAATAATAATCGAAGTGTACATAAAATAAAAAACACAAAAAAACTAGCATACCAAGAGGAATATAATAATACAAAATTGATTGGAACTTAATATATCTTCTATAGCTTGTCCCAATGCAAAATACATACATAACAAAACTTTGTTATTAAAATTAATTCTTGAAGTGAGGTGAACAATGTGCATTAGTTTTTGTCCTGATGATATGCACAGGAAAAAGCTATTTTTCTTTTTACAATAATTAATTGTTGAATTGTTTATAGTGTTTTACTATAATTTATGGAATGTGTATGGCAACTTTTGCTGCCAGATTTATTCCGGTTAACCATTTTTTAATCAGTATTTACCCTTAATGTTTTTCGCTTTATGGTAATTAACACAACTTTAAATAGTAATTAAGTGATAATAATCAGTCATAATTGTGACCACTTTCCAAACATGATTTCCTTTTCGATTTGGAAATCCTTTTAACGGTGAATTTGAATTGAGTATTAAGCATCCTTATCTCAGCAAGCACATGCCTGTCATGCTGCATCCACTGCTTCAGAGATTTGAATATCACTGACGAGATGGTCTCATTGTCCCAGTAAAGAGGAAACACAGGACATAAATAACCTTGAGCTCTCATTGACAGCTTGTTACTCAGTCCTTATTAGCAAAAGGAGGCTATAAATCATGGCCTTGGAAATGATTAGCTCAACATGTGAGCTATGGTGTGTGTCAGCAAAGAAGCAAATGGAAAGGGAGAGAGCTGGAGATCTTGAGGGATATAGAGCAGAACTGCTATTAAACTGTGCATTTAATTCATTTAGTCTGCGACTGTTTGACAATAAAGTAATCTGGATTTTAAAATGCACTAAAGCAAGCATTTCCTTGATGTATTCATGTCACACTTGTTGCACCACATAATGAATACACTGTGCTCCACCCTGACTCACTCTCCACCAGATGATTTTTAGAGACCTTGAAAGTAGTTCCCCTGCAATTTTCGACCTTTTCTAAAAGCTTACCACCTCTGTCTGGCTCCCCTGGGGTTCTTGACAGCATTGCAGCCCTGGGCATCATCAAAGCCCTTCTGCAAAATCTCTGACATCGAAGCACCTCGTGCCATATTCTGCAGGCTATGCACCGCGTCACCGCATCGCTCTGGAAATGCCAGTTTAGCACTGCAGGTAGTAATGGGAGTTCCATTTCGCTTACCAAATGACCTGCCTTTACTCTAAAGCTTATTTCCTGTATGTCATTCTCTTGGTTTCTGTCCCAGGTAGGGACAGCTAACTAACAGTGAACCCTGAGGATAATAAGATTTCCTGAGAATTATAGTAAGGACTGGACACAAAGTCTAGCAGTAACTCTTTTTCACGTTAGTTAAGTGGTGAGCTGAGCGAGAGGAGCCTCCAGTGTCATAATTTTTTATAAAGATAAATTGTGCTGTTTCTTTGAATGTGTGAAGCCCTGCTGAGTTTTACATCTTTTTTCTTAGCTTTTAAAAGGTCATTAAATAATATTAAAGGAATGGTTCTCTTTACCGATCCTAGTGGCGTGACATGACGTGCAGTCAGAATTCTGCTGCTCGCCTTGGCGGTCATGCTCACATCCCTGGGTGTTCAAGCACAGACCAAAACAGTGACGTCACCACACAAGATTGACCAGTGTCCTGTAAACAGCAGAAATAAGTAAAATTACATGTTTAACTGTTTGACAAATTGTACTTATAAACCGTTACATGCTATTAGCTAGTTGGCTAGCACAATGTAATGGTTGTTTGTGTTAAAATAATCACTTCTTGAGTGATGCTGTACGTTCATTTGAGACGCTGGTGTTGGCTTGCTAACTTAGTAACCTCGTCAGCTTTAGCAATGTCTGTTTCTTCTAGCTTTGAGCATTAGCCTCAGCAGTGTCAGCATAACTGAATTTGCTGCATGCTAGTGCTAACATGTAGTGAACTAGTGGTGTATTATAGCCTAATTATAGAGTTGCTGCACTTCTTTGTTGACACAAGGTTCAATTACAACTCTCATTTAGCCAAAAAGATGCGCTAATGTTTCAGCGTAATACAATAGACTCATTTTCAACTAACTACTGAATTGGTCTCGATTTTTGTCGAGACAAAGATAATCCAACACTGTGTTAACAGTCAGTCAATCAAATGTTACTCACACAGCCCAATTCACAAAACAAGTAATCTCAGGTGGCTTTACAACCTATGCAAGTTACGACAGTTACAGGTTCTATATTACTTATTTATTGAGTAATAGTCCTTTTCCTTTGATGTAACCTATAAATATACTTGTAATGTTTATTTTACTGTTACTGACAGACAGTCAACATACATCAAATAGGGAATGTTTTACAATAAAACTTGCCATTTTACACACTGATCCTATTTTAATTTCAGGTTTCCACTTCTTGAGGCAATGCAGCAGCTTGACAGTAGAGAGCATTGTCACAGCGCATACTGCCAGTTCACCATCTGGCAACATGGATGTCTGGGAGCTGGAAATTGTGTGGTGATACCAAGCTGCTGTGTCTGGCGGATGAGAGACAAATTCCATGACCCCTTTGGCAATTACATTGGCTGTGAAGAAGCACATTTTAGGTGAAATCAAAAACTGTGTTCCTCTGTGACCTCATGGGAAAAGTAAAAATGTTTGTAGATAAAGAAAAGAAAAACTAC
>OMLP01024428.1:0-18262 GCA_900302685.1 Spondyliosoma cantharus | reverse complement strand
ATGGTAAGAATGAAAAAAAAAAATATATATAATATATATTACGGCTTTATGACAGAACATAATGAGAAAAAGGAAAATGTCAACAAAATGCGTGCAGTAAGCTTAAACAGCTCATAAATAATACAAGAACACAAGCCAAACAACCAGGAACATCCGTCTTTGTCATGTTTCATTCGGGTCGCTATATCAGATGCAACACACACGACGTAGGGTACATGACCTATAAATGCTGTGCTCTTTTCCTTTGCGTGTCCCCTCAGCCGCTGACAGTTTCAACATAGAGCCCACTCCCCCCCGGCCCAAGAAACCCTGCAATGAATCCCGTCTGCAGTGGGAGGTTGAGGTCTGTGGAGAGGACTTCAAGCGGGACATGGGTCACATAGATCCACAGAACTGGTGTAACCTCACACACTTTATAAGGTATGACCATGTCTATATAAACTGAGTCTAAATAACAGCTTTGTAAATGTTAATGGTCCAGTGGGAAGGAACAGGCCTGGTGGAGATAGATCAGGAGGTTTCAACAGTCAGAACTGCAGTGGGACATATTGCTTGACTTTCTTTAAAAACTAGAGGTTGAGTATAAGTTTAGGAGAAGAATATCATGACCATTCCATCATCTCCAGCATCTCCTCAGGTGTATCTGACCTTTGTTGTGTGGTCGAAGATATGGTTCAGTTTAGGCAACAAAACCTCTTGGTTCATTTTAAGTGAGAAGACCTGGTTAGGTTTAGGAAAACATTGTGGTTTAGGTTGAAGTGATTATATTACTTAGGTAAGATAACTCACAGTCTACGCATAGTCTGACTTTTGGTTTTCACACATGAACAACGCTGTCCTGGGTGAAACTTCTGTGTTTGTTTCACCCACCCATCCATTCTGTCCATTTTCCTATGCTGACTATCGCTCTTATACTACTTCACCTGACTTCCTCATTTGCTGTTGTAATAAAGAACGATGACCACTAGAGGGGCCGTAATAAACTGCATGTGGGTCGACCTATAGGGTTGTTTTCTGTTGAGGATGGCCTGTTGTTGGCCATAGCTCATTGGGCCATATATCGCACAGTATTTAGTTTTTAAAGGTTGAGTGTACAATGAATTGAAAATAATAATTGGTCTGAGATGCTCATGTCTTCTCTACTTCTTTTCTGTAAAGTCACATAAGGTGGTCCATGTGGTGCTTGCATTATCATGAGGCAATAATAAAACTGTGCAACACCTGTCAGGCACCGCACAGTAAATCTGTTGAAAACTGATGGAAATATATGCAGATAAACCTTCTGGCTATAAAGATAAATCTATTTACAGCTCAATGTTTCAAGCCGTGTTGTTCCTCTGTATGGTTCCTGTTTGCACTCTGCAGACAGCCTCACCTGGTTCACTGTTGATCTCAAAGAATAATTCTGATGCTCCAAAGTTGTACGTCAATGACAAATCAGTGGGTAGATAAGGATGGTGGGTATCTGTTCGGAGCACAAGATCTGTTTGTATCTGAATAATGTCTTTAAATTCATTTATACCCCTACTACATCCTGCATAGGTATGCATTTATCTTCATCACATGTAGCAGAGGCATTCATTCAGACAAACACCCCCACACACAGCATCAGTTCAGTTGTAATTGCATTCTGAGG
The DNA here is from genome assembly GCA_900302685.1 of Spondyliosoma cantharus. NCBI lineage: Eukaryota > Metazoa > Chordata > Actinopteri > Spariformes > Sparidae > Spondyliosoma > Spondyliosoma cantharus. The sequence goes on along the minus strand of OMLP01024428.1, from coordinate 16,626 downwards.
CATTTATCAGTGCCTAACCTGATTTCCTATGTTCTCCAAATGGACTATCAGCAGCATCATACACTCTTCTTTGTGTCCTTGAGGGGATTTCAACAACAGCAAGTACCGTTTGGCTGGTTTCTCAAATCTTTTGCTGGTGTTCTGCGCCATTAAATGTTTTCCTTATTATTCAGACTCCAACAGAGAGAAGCATCCCTTCCCTTTAAGGGGGAGCTCATAAATTAGGTAATCAGGGAACTACGCTGGAGGCAGCTTTTACGAGGAGCTGCAGACAAGATTTGTCATATGGTACGACCAGAAGAAAGGCGTGAAGGATAGAAGACATCTGGACGTCTGGCTTTGTTATCTTTAAAACTCCTCTTCTCTCAAGTATAGTTGTCTTCCTGTCTGAGTGCTCTATATTTGTAGTTTCACTGGTTGTCAGTCCTTCACATAGGTTGCTATGAAGACTATAATCCATTGCAGCCTCCTGCAGCTGGGTGGATGTCTGCGGGAGAACACAGTTGGAGGTTTGCTTCTCAAAACCAGAGCTATGTCTGAGCCCCGACCACCCGTCTCTTTCAATCTTTATCCAGATTTTCATCTCATTCCGTCCGCTCACCTTTGGCCTCTCACGTTTTTTCTCTTTAAGAGCGCAGCCAGAAGGCGAAGGGGGAGAGTGCCATGAGACTGGTGTCTTGTGCAATAACGTTCTCATGGGAGATTCAAATCGACGTCAAAATAATGATTGAGTCACAGATTTTTGGGAAGAATTCAGAGATTCTGAGAACCAAGAGCTTCATCCATCTTTTCTTTTTTTTTTTTTTTTTTACCAATGTTTCTTTCCAGGAAAGTCTGTCAGAGCTTCATGCTGTTTTCCAGTACACATAAACAGTTTGCACACTCACAAACAGAATTATTTTGGTGATTATGAGAAAGGTGAAATGTAAGATTAAGTTAAGCCTTTGAGAAAGAATTAATCATATCAAGACAATTATCAACCCATTGCGGTTTTCCTTTAGCTTTATTCAGCATTGTAGCATCTTTCAGCTCATTGTTTCTGATAGTCTGAATCACAACTTAACTGTTTTGATTCACTCTCAGTGCTCTCATAGGGTTAGGCCACTGATGTTTGTCGTTGCGGCAGATGGCTCTTTACAGTGAAAAGCTCGAATTGCCCTGCCTTAAATGACAGACCAAAAATTTAGGGACAAGCTGGTGAAGATAGTGGAAGATTCATTTCCAACAGGAGATGGTGGAGACCAAAAACGGAGCTAAAAGAGTGAATTTTAGACCAATGTTCATCAGTTGGACACACTCAAAATGAGTGTTGTGTAAAAGCTAGAGTCTACTTCCCTGGAGTGGCCCAACAAACAGTTAAATGCAGATTTAGCTATAAAAAATTAAATATGAATGGAATTTTCTTTAGCTCTGTCAGAAAGGAGGTATTAAAAAAAGACTGCCAGTTCTCTTACTACTTTCAGCCACAGCTCTCTTTCAGTTCTTTTCTCTCGTAACAGAATACAGTGACAGCCAAAATAAATAAGTCCTTCAGAAGCACATCAAAACAGCTGCCAGTGATTTTCAAGTACACTTTAAACACTGACCTGAATTTATGTTCTGTCTCTGAATATGTAGCTGGTCCAACTGTGGTTCTTCCACCATGGCTGTATAAAAGTATGTCAAGTTTTTACACTATAGAACTGAAGTCACTAATTCATTGAAATATGAAAAATAAAAGTCTGAGGTCTTTTCTGATTTTTGCCTCGTTGGGTCTTAAGTCATGAAATTCACGTTAGGATTCTTCCGACTTGCGTCCAAATGATTTGTCTGATGTCGAACAGTTGTGAATGCAAATTTATGAGGGAAAATGTATGCAAACCTGCTGAAATGACAAAAATGAAAATGAACTGGAATGAACCTGATAGATAGATAGATGATAGATAAACTGAAGATAAGTAAAACTGTTTCAGCTGGTTTGATCGTGTGTTTCTGAGCAGCTGTGATGTTCAGGACTGTTGGACTTTCACTTTGAGAAGCGCAGAGTCGTGTCTTCTTTCTTTCTTCCCTGCTGCTTTAAAGGAAACAGCATAACAGAAGACTGTCCCACCAGGCCTATAAATAGTTTGATCCTTTCAAGTGCTGTTTTGGTCTACCTGAAGAGCAGGAAGGGTGGTGTAGTGTCCGGACTCTGTTTTCCACATTTTGTTCATACTACTGCTTCTGCATTAGCAGTGCGGCTCATTTAAAACGGAAGGATATGGAGAGGGGGGATTTTTTTAAAGGATCTTAATGAAAGTCTGATCCACCAGTGATGCCTGACAAAACAAATGTGACTGACAGATGAAAGATCAGAAGAGACACAAGAATAAAGAGTGTTTCATGTAGTGGCGTTTACAGCGTGACTTGCCTTTCAAGGAACTCCGCCATCACGAGGCCACATTTTCATGAGAGAAATGATTCCTGTGGTTGTTCAAAATTGATTTACATGCAGCAAGTGTGGATAATACACTGCAAAAACTCAAAATCTTACCAAGTATACTCATCTAAATTATAATTAAATATCTATCTACATTTAATATAAGACACAGTCACTTAAAAAAATAGCATTTCAGTGGCAATTTTATCGTTTTTTTGTACTTATTACAAGCAGAAAACACCTTGTTTTCATCATTTCTAAAACTTAATTTTAAAGTGGCATTTTTTCCAGTGCACAAGGACTTTCTCAGAAGCAGTTTACTCTGGAGCCTGGGAGAAGGTGATAAGGAGGCGAGAGGGAGAGGAAGGGAAAGAGCCAGAGAGTGGTGAGAAGGCTCTATCTCGGAGAGGCGAGGGGCCTCGTGTTTAAACAAGCAGTGACCCCTGCAAAGCTTCCTCCATTTGACAAATGAGCCGTGCCTCTCTGCAGTGATAGCTGCTGGCCAAACACCCGGCCAGCGGGACTGTTATTGTTCGAAATGAGTCTGTTGGAGCTTGTTGATACACATAATAAAGGGTAAAGAGACACCACTAAGACACTCTGGGAGTGTGTGTGTGTGTGTGTGTGTGTGTGTGTGTGTGTGTGTGTGTATGTATGTGAATTTACACTTCATTCAGTCATTTACCTTTAATAACATTATGGTTTTCTGCCCTGAGCAGCTTACAGCTCCGGGAGCAGCACCTTAATGTTATCACACAAAAGCAGAGCAGTTATGTTTGTCTTTCTTGAACATTTAATATTCGCTGTTTGGAATTACAGTCAGTCCCTGTACGGACCAGGTGCTGCTCTAAAGTCATCAGAGCTTTCCCCTACTGCTGCTAATGACGACTAATGGATAATTTAGATGAGCAAGCGCCATTTTGAGTGTGTTATGTGGTCCGCACGACTGGTGGGAGACTGCGAGCCAGGCAGCCATGGAGGAAGAAGATGGCTAATGGTATTCAGATTCAGATTCAGATTCAGAATACTTTATTGATCCCCGGGGGGAAATTGCTTTAGTTCCAATGCCCTTGCAAATTACAAATAGACAATGAATTAAATAAAATAAGATATTAAAGTAGACATTAAAATAAAATAGAATAAAAATAAAATAAAATAAAATATAAAAGTAGACAATAAAATAAAAATAAATAATAAAATAGTAAAGTAGACAATCTGTGAAAATCTGTACAATATACAATGAAATGGTTGTAGCGTTATAAATGAAATGAGAATGAGTAGTTATATTTGTTTGTTTTGTTTTATAAATGGCCAAATGAGTCCGATCATCAGAGGGAGGAGTTGTACAGTTTAATGGCCACAGGTAAGAATGACTTCCTGTGGCGCTCAGTGGTGCATTTAGGAGCAATTAGTCTCTCGCTGAATGTGCTCCTCTGTTTGACCAGAGCGGTGTGGAGAGGGTGAGAGCCATAATGCAGTATTGCACCTTCGACAGCAATAACTTGACAATGCTGTGCATATCGCCTGGTTAGGCTTATGCACAAAAATGGCTTGGTTAGAGTGAGAAAAAGATAATGATTTGGCTTGAGATATCTGGTTTTGGTCGCTACAAACATGACTGGAAATTGTCCCGAGGTCTCTCGTGGTTCCAAGCCAACAAATGTTGAAACACAGTCTCTAACAGTGGTCACTGGCATGGCAGCCTTCCTTAATGTAACTCCAACACGGTCCGAGTCAGGGCAGAAACATCGAATGTGAGCAAGATACAAGACGTTTTGTAGATGTGTCAACATGGCACATGCAAATGTGAAGAAGTGTAGAAGCTAGACATTAGCTGTAAGCTAGCTAGCAATAAACAAACAGTCCATGTCTGTAGGAGTGTTTCCATGTGTGTTCTGCTCAGCCTCTGACTAATCACAGGACTCACCAGTAACTCCAGTTCTTTGCGTTTTTTTCGCTCAAGTCTTTCTCTCTTATATCACCGTTCATGTGGCGGAATTATAAAGCCTGGGATACAAGTTGGAACATCAGGTGCTTTTGCATCCAGCTGTCTGCTTATGTATGGTGAATTTGTGCCGAAGAACAGCTCAACGGAAAATGCACAAATGAGTTCTTACACGGTGAAAGTGGAAATGGAAAACTTTATCGATGAAAGCAAAATGCGGCAACGCATTCAATTTCCTATCTAATCCAGCATCACCCTGACTTTGTTTATAGTCATGCCACCTCTAAAAATGGGCTCACGTTCTCTCCGACAACACAGAGTCAGACTCGAGTCTCCGCAGTGATTTATAAACACTCTGGAGGACAGCAGAAAATTAAGCATCAAAAAGAGATACTCATCACCATCAATATTAAGTTCCAACTTCCGGCATCAATGCAGTTACTCAATGAGAAACACGAAGAGAACATGAATATTACAGTGTGTATAGTATTGATTAACATAAGCAGCATAATTCCAGTGTTTTCTCCCATTAGGTTTAAGGCTAAAGTGAACCAGTTTGGAAAATATGCTTTTGCTTTCTTGCTTAGAGTGAAAGAATGATAAGAGTCTCCTGTTTGAACAGGCAGCTGCCGGATGGCTTATAAAGGGCAAAACAGAGTGCCGTGCTCTGTTTAAAGAGAATTAAATCTGCCACCTAGCACCTTCAATAGCTCACTAATTAACATGGAATATATGGCTCGTTTAATCTGCACAAAAGCCTAAATGTCAAAATGACAATTTTTGGTGTTGCATGCTTGAACCATTTCTTTGCCGGGAGCATGAGAGTCATTAGAGGCTTCACATTTACGTCTCAGTGGGAAAGTGAATAACTGTATTTCTGAAAATGTTGAACCATTATAAGTTCTCGCTTATCATTCATATTTAGTCTTGCTCATATGAAACAAAGTGTAACAAAAGGGGGGGAATCAGATTTACTCGTTGGCAGAGTCGTTAGACCCAGGAGACAAACAAACAACGGAAAGATAGGAGCAGCCTTTCATACATTGTGCGTCTCTTATGTGATGCAGATGTAGAATAGATGCCATTTAAATATCCACCAGTCATGGGATCCATCTTCTATAAAAGGTTTAACTGGAGCTGCGTCAGATAACCCCAATATTTAGGCGAACAGTTTTCAAGCCATTAAACGGATGTGTCGTCTGTGTTATGTTGTCTTCCAGAGCTGCAATCCCCAGATCAGTTCCATCAGTGTGGGTTTCAGTGGAAGCTTCTCAGGAGTCTGAGTTATGGAATATCATTCTGAGGATAAACATTTTCTTCTTGTCGGCATTAAAATGCTCAAATGAGATATGAAACACTGGCTCAGAAGATGAGCGTTAGTGCGAAGCTATCTGTATATCCAAAAACCCTATTACGTGTGTATGCATGTGCAAATCTGCTCTTTGTATGCATCATATATGTGCTGTATATGAGTTTGTGAGAGTGGTTACTTTATGTTCAACTGTAAATCACCCATGAACGCGGTCAAGCTTGTTTTTTATCCTCCGAGCTGATTATTGTGTGGGTGGCTGTTTGAAAACCTGTAAGCTGCGGTGTGTTACATCTGGAAAATAACTTTATTCTCTTATTCCCTCCAGTCCTGCATGCTATGTTTTGCTCGCTTCTGCCCGAAAGCTCAGACAAATATATTTTTTATTTCCCCTTCCGCCCTTTCATATTCTTCAGTATTCTCTCTGCTGCCGTTTTCTCATTTCAGCAGTGGCATACACCGTGTGATCTGTCGGTACTGAAAGAGCCTTATTCAGCTTACGATTTTGTTTGATGGAAAACGCCATTAACATGGAGCCCTTAAAATATGAAGTCGATGGCCTATATTAAGATTGCTTTCTCCTATTCCCTATGTCTTAACACATTCATCTAAATACTGCTAAACTTTCTCAAGAGTGATTCAGTTTCCATGTGAATATGAGCTTCGGCTGGTTTTATAATAAACGACTGCCGAGTTCAGATTCGACAGGAAGCTTTTCTCAGCAAAACACTTTTCTTATCACTGGGGTGTTGCCTCTATTCCCAGCACTATATCTCTATATACGGCATCCACACAATATAGATATAAATATATATCCCCTACAGTCAGCATGGTTTATATGAGTTGCTGTACTTTAGCAAAGGGCTTCAAGACAATGGCTGCAGCTCGACGTCAGAGCCTCAGTTAAATGTTCTGGTTGAAACAGTCTAATGTATCAGATGTCTTGTTCCTGGTGTCGGTTGCTGTTTTCTATTCTAAGTTAGAGACTGATGTCAACACTGATGTTAAAATGTTTGTTTTTTATTAGTTATAAAACAAAGCAGCAATAAAGCCTTACCGTCTGATTATTGGATGTTTTGTAGGTGGTAACTTAATTGATCTAAATTGTGTTTGTGTGTGTGACTGTAAAAACTTAAAGGTGCAATATGTAAGAATTGACCACCTTGAATTTATACTCCCAACAGCCGGGGGCAGCGTATCACCAGAGTAACTGCAAACTGCTGCTAACTCCATTGTTTTTATTACATCCATGACTGTAGCTACTGTTAGCTCGTCTACCAGGGGGGAGTGTTGGTGTTTTGCATCGCTAGCACAGGAGCTTTGAACCCCTGGGAGAAAGACGCTTTTCGTTAGCATGCTAACTTCAGTAGACATGTCTTACACACCACATGGTTGTCTTTGAACAAAAATTGTTACATATTGCACCTTGAAACCTAGAAATACAAATTCAAAGTAAGGTAGTATGTGACAATACCTTATAAATACAACCGAAATACAACACTATCTGACATTAAATCTTTATTGTCTTAAAAACTACCATTAGTGTCTTGATTATCATTATGAGAATTGTTTGTCATTATTATATATTAAAAACTCTGATGGTTATAAACAAGGACGTCAGTTTGTGTTGAAAAGTGGTGGGGATATAGAAGATTATAGACAAACATTATAGCCGATGTGATGGGTAGATCTGATGAGTTGTGATGTAATTACGATATGGATACATAACATTACATATGCAGATGTTTTTCCCTGCACATGTTTTAGGGAGTATAGGCTGCTGTACATATCAGGTCCAGGGTCATATTTTACACCAGAATCAGCAGCAGGCAGCTTTCAACTGCAGGTGCTGATAGAGATCAAAGCATTTGTTCTTATTCGTTAACTAATTAGGCAACTAATTTTTCCAGGTGCTGGAAACAGGCTTGAAAAAGTAGGCAAAATAGCTTTAGCTGTAGTCGCTGTGGTTTGGTTTTTCACCTTCGTGTTATACATCCTTACAATTGAACATTTTGTTGTTTTTAAATTACAAATTTAATTGTATACTTTCTATTATAACTATTATTGTATGGTAAAAAAATATGTTCAAGGAGATTTTGCTCTAAAATCAACACTAGCAAAATAATAATAGCAATAATAGCAAAACACATTTTATCTGTTGTTCCATTACGTGCAGTTGAAATAATCACATATACATACATTTCCTCTTTAGATTTGGAGCTAATGAGAGTGTAAATTTAGACAATATAACTAATAATTGCTCATTTCACAGTCCTGCTGGTGAATATCAATGACTCCTCAGTGTCATGGGGAAAAATCTGGACGTGGAGGATTGAAAATTCAGGATGGAGAAAGAAGGATTAGGCTGAATGAATTTATCAAAGCAGAGCTCTAAGCCTGGAAAGCTCTGTGAAGAACCTGAACAGCAGTGAACGCCTCTTGAAAGAGAGGAGAGTAGTAGGCCAAAAAGGAAAAGGAGGTATATCCCCAGTCACAATGATGGATTACTTTCCAAACCTCCAATGCTTTGATTAATACTATCTTAACCATAGTGGGGTATTAATGGTTGTGTGCCCTTCAGAGAACCTGGTGTATCAAAAGGTCATTTTGAGTTTTAATAGATGGAAACTGTCCACCTGCAAAATTACACGTATTTCATACCATGAACTGTATCCATTTTTGCTATAGTATGCTAACAATTTAAGTACTAAACTGATGAGATAAAAAGTCAGAAATCTACACGATTGACCCCCTGGGATTTTTCTTTAACCTTTCTCTTCTTCTCTCCTCAGTGAGTACCACATCTTCACACTCTGCACAGAGGCAAAGTCCCAAATCGTGCACTGCTACTGGCCCAACCCACTGGTGGAGAGCTACATCATCCGCATACACAAGCACTTTTTCTCCAACTGCACCATTGAGCAGGTGGTATGGGTGGACCCGCCGGACGACACACTAACCATCCTTATCCTCATCCCTGTTTTCCTCACACTGGCCATGATAGCCCTGGTGGTTTGGTGCAGCAAGAGGAGCGATATCCTGGCTTAGCTGTGGAGGGAGAAGGAATAGGACGGAGAAGAGCATGAGGAGGACTGAGTTTAAGATCCCAAACTATACTGTACAAATGAGTGCTCAGAGGTTTTTGGAGATGGCTTCAGTTGGTCAAATTACCCCACAAGCGGTGCTGCAAACCACATAAACCTCCTGTGGATGTGTGGAAAGTAGTGCCTGGTTGTACAAAGTTGTACTTTCTTTAATATTTTAATATATTATTATCATTTTTCATATTTCTGACACTGACATACTATCATTCAACATTTTCAACTCCTAAAATGGTCTTTTTTAGAAGAGAATTTGACTGTGTGTTAATGCATATTTGTTTTCTGCACAGTAAATATGTAGCTGGAGTCAGAATGTGGTTAGCTTAGCCTAGCATAAAGACCGGAAATGTGGGGAAACAACTAACCTGGCTCCGTCCAAGTGTAAAACCAAGTTGTGGACCAGTAATTAGGTGCAGTACTTCCCGGCGACATTGAGGAAGTAACTGCACCTGACCCAGAAATAGTTTGACACCCAACTTCCTGTAAACGTGTTGCTCTGTCACTTTGGTTTTTCTACTGAATATACACACAAGGTAAAATGTGTCATTGGTGAGCTATATTTACCGGTAGGCCTCGGTAGACTTTGTTATGTTTGGACAAATCCACACTAGCTGTTTACCCTTGTTCCCCATGTTCCCCTAAGCTATGCTAAGCTTCTCATTTAACTAAAGAAAGCAAAAAAGCACATTTTTATTAATTGTCAAACTACTCCCTCAAGACGCAGAAGATTTTAGTTATTACTTGACGTCAAAGCTTATTGGGTAACTTGACCAGCCGGACAATCGACCAAATCTCACTGCATTCTTCAAAGCTCATGGATCCTGAACTGTTTAGCTCGGAGATTCTTGTCGGAGCACTGTATCGTTGCTGAAGGCCAAAGCGTCCACCGAGCATCGGAGGCAATGACTGAACGCTTAACTGGTAGGAATGTGACTCCAAGAGGACACCATGTGTCAGATACTTTAACATGATACTGTATGAAGGCATGGATACAAAAAGAAGCCAAATGTGGACCCAATATTAATTCTGTGAGTTTTCTTTTACTGTTGAGTCACTCAATGGACTGTCACCACTGGAAAGGATACACTGGTGTGCAACCCAAAGACAAAGCAACACTATGATTCATATATTTCTGGACTTTAATTTCTTGTGTGACTACCTGAGCCTCAACAGACTTTTTTAATCCAGTGTAACTTATCAGATACTGTTGGATGAAATGTTGTTAATACTCACAAAGAGGGGGATCTCAATGGAATCAAAGAATATGACATTGAGATCTCAAACATGTACAGTTATGCTCTCTGTCCGTGCTGTCTACTGTATCTGCATCGCCTCTCCAGTATTACCAGACACTGATGCTTTGAAGTGAATTCCTTTGGGGAAAGGCTTGATTTAATGTACACACTTCATTGGTTCCTTGAACTGCAGTCCTCACCAGCCACAAGGCCAACTAAACCAAGCACTGCTTTTTTTTTTTTTTTCTTCCAAAGCGTAAGGCATCAAAGTCTGTTTGTCAGCTCTCACCTGCACACTTTTGTCATGGAAAAAGTACGTTGATTAAATCTCTCTTAAAATAAAAGGTTGCTCTCCTTTTTTCATGATCAAAGCATGTACACACAAAGTACACACAAAGTACACACACACACACACACACACACACACACACTCAGTTCTTCTACTTTAGCTCATGAATGAAGAGAATGAATCATCTTCAAGAGAAGAAAGAACTAAATAGATTCTTCTGGAAGTGGAAGTGACATGTCTCTCGTCTCAGCTGGAATCAATGAGAAGATCAGGTCCTAAGCATACAGTTATAATCCTTAAGATCCTGTGATGACACCACTAATGGTTACCATTTTTTACCTTTTTTAATATGTATTTGTATTCTGAAATATAAAGCTGTTTTCATTGTTAGTTGCAGAGTCCGCCATTCCTGAGCTAGATTCAGACTGCTGTCGATGCACGAGGGTTCAGAAGTCAGTGCATGTCAACGTTACACCTGGAGTGATGCCATAAGTCAGCTCTGGTGTCAACTGTTTCCAGTACAGAACCGCACAAGATATAAAACTAATAATCATATATTACAAATATTGCGACTCCCAGCTTCTTTAAAGGGGCAATATTTAAGATATGGCTGGCATTTAAGTTAAAAGCTTCAAAATGAACAGAGTTTGAAGGAACAAAACCAGTATTGACGTTGGGTTCCTCTATGTAGCTTATTGTTCTACTGAAGTTAGCATGCTAACCAGCTAGCCCTGGCCCGTCTTGGCCCTGTTGAGCTCAGCCCCATTGCCTGCTACGTGGCTAACTGATCAAATTAGCTCATAGCAGCTAGTCGCTACAACCAAAGAAAGCTACAGCAAAGAGTATTGCGAGAAACAGATGTCAGTTGCACTTCCTTTGAATTGGCCATTTCTGATAAATTACATGAATCATGACTAAATCTTTCCAATCATTTTCCACTGAAGACCACTTTCAGACTCGACTCTGGGGAGTTCTTAGAAGCATTGTTTTTTTGTGAAACCTACTTTTGAAACTCCAGAGCTTCAGCCCTGCATTGGTCATGAGGTAGAGCGAGAATAAGAGAAAACAAACGCTTGCATGCTGAACATTCAAGTGTCATGATTCATCACGAGGTCTAAAGGTGTTTCCTCCATGAAACAAATCTGTCCCTGAAGCTGCTCCGCCCTCCCGCACGGCCTTTTCTTCTCGATTCATTTCATGTGTCATCTCAGAGGTGAGTCAATGTGCGTAAACCTAAGGCCAAGCATCCATCACTGTCCAAAAAGAATGCAGAGGTCATTTTATCATTTGAAAATCTGCTCTCTGAATTATTAACGTTGGATTCTTTCTAAAGTCACAATAAAACTCAAAGCTAGAACTGTGCTTGCTGCTCCGGTCAACTGTTTCTCACTGTGGTTGCACTGATTTCTGCAGCGATCTGGAGAAAAAGACTACATGACAGAAAACTGTCACAATACCCAAAGAAGCAGACACATCCGGTTTCTGATCTGTCCTGTCTGACTGGTGCCGTTGCAGCGTGAAATTGATATTTTCTCAACTTTATTAAGCCATACATATTTACCTTTCTGACAACATTACCATGAGAAAAGGTGACAGCCTGACATTTGAAATGACAAAATGGCTACAATATGATCATTTTGTGTTAAAGTGAGAATATTTAATTCACACATCTTTATAGTAATAACTGCAGTTATTTTGATCAGAATTATGTGAGGTCATCAAACTAAATGAACCAATACAAAATATTGCTGGTTTATTATTTATTTCATTTATTAGCTCTGTTGCAGCTACTTTAATGCACTTTCTTTAAAACTAGTATAGTATCGTATCGTAACTAGTTACGAGTATAACTGCTCCAAAAATAGTTTACTTGAAGTTACTGCCCCTTAGCAACAGAGCTACAAGTTGTACAAGCAACAAGTTTATGAACCAATAATTAGCAAAAGCGAAGTGGTGAGTAAACAAAATACTGAAAAAATAGCAAGAAGCTTTGAAAAACTATTGTGGTTAACTAGCGCTAGCGTGTTTCCTGCTTCCTTGTTGAGATAATTCACTCCTGCAAGCATTCATTGCCTCACCAAGTCTTTCACATGGTCCTTACTGCGAGGAAGAAACAGAAAATGAACTGAATTTAGTTATTTAAAATATATACAGTCATGTCCATAAATATTGGGACATCGACACAATTCTCTTTGAGCCCATAAAAAGTTGGAGGCACATGTGGAAACTGTTGTAATTCCTACACCGTTCACCTGATTTGGATGTAAATACCCTCAAATGAAAGCTGAAAGTCTGCAGTTAAAGCACATCTTGTTTGTTTCATTTCAAATCCATTGTAGTGGTGTATAGAGCCAAAAAGAAGAGAATTGTGTCAATGTCCCAATATTTATGGACCTGACTGTAACTGGGCTCACAGGTGCATTGAAATCAATTTGACTTGAGGAAGAGAAAGGTCAAGCTTCATCACCGAGGAATTTCGAATGAGTGTTGAGCAGAGGTAGAGAGAAAAACAGCCGCGCTCACACATCACATTCATCATCAGCGCCACACCGAGCTTGACCCGATTTAATGCAGAAACTACAAACAATGTGTGCTTATGTTGTTCAAAGTTGTTAGGGTGGTTTGTTGAGCTCTCACATGATTAAATCTGTGATCGAATATAAATGTTTTGATGCTCAAGTTGTAAATATGTTCATCTTTTCTTAATTTTACCGTCCACTCCAGACAGCATAAACAAGATAATGTGATGTTAATTAGGCAAAGTGCCACACACTTACTCAGTCCTGACCAGATGCCTAATCAGACACATAAAGTGAAAACAGGTGTAGTTCTACTGCAGGGCCTTCACAGTATGTATAACGCTACAAGTCAGTAAGTAAGTCTGCAGCAAAAATATATTGGCTCTATATTTTGCTGCTTGGTTTCTGGAGTTGAATCCAATACTCTGACACCTACACTTGAAGTTTATGTCGACGCTTTGTGTTTACGTCTTTCTAAATGTCTCTTGCTTTTGTCCTGTCCTTAAACGACGTGTTAAACAGAGAACGCAAAACATCTTTCACAGAGAAAATGTGCTTTCAGTAAATGCTTCGACTGAGGCCCTGGGAGAGTTTACTCAGGCAAATTCATGTGTATGTGCTTACCAGACCGAGACATCATTCTTTTATGAAGACAACAATATTATCTGGATCTGAACAAACAGCCAGACAGCTGAATCCTCAGCAGTTCTGCTTTGTGTCTGTGTAAACCTCTGAAACAATGCACAACAACCGAGCCATGCAGTTTAAAATCTTATCGTTGCATCATGTAAATAAAGTCAGAGTCAAACAATGCAGTCATCGCTGTCAGTGGGTTATTATCAATGATGTTGACATTGCAGTCGACACTCAGTCTTATCTTCATCGGGCTGGACCGCGAGGCACAAAGCTGGAAGCGACAAACCCAACGGCAACAAAACAATTACAGTTTCATTACTGGCTCCGCCTAAACAAACAAATGGAAAGATATCAGGCAATATTTATTCCATCTGTAAGTGTCCAGGAAACCACACAAGAGTTTTCTGTTTCTTCTGAAAGGCAAAACAACGGGGTTTAAACAGAGGGGACAAGAGTTCACTGAGCAGCAAGGGGACACATCGCAGTGCAGTTGCCCTCGAGGATGGCTTTTCACAGCGCTTCCACGGCCAGCGTCTTGGAGGCAGGAAGGATATTAAAGCTTTTTTCCCAGAGTTGACAGAAGAATTCAGGGAAGTGGGTTGATCCAGTGGTTTTGACCAAAAGCAGAGCAGGAAGTGCGAGAGTGCCATGCTTCCACACAGAGCTGCACTGTTGTGGCGGCTGATCTGCTGGCAAGGCACAAAGCGCTTTGAGTCAGCTGTGGCTTCTCAAGGCCGATGTCAATCTCTGTCATTGTATTATGGTTATTTTTGCGAGCATTGTAGTATTGAAACTATTGAATTCTAGCCTAATGTGATTTTCTTTCCAAAAGTATCCACACATGCCGCGGAGGCTCGACAGTCTGCAGGTTCTCAGGCTGCTAATCACCTCAGCAGGTGATTTCGCTGATGAGTTCCGCTTTTCCACATGAAAGAGCAGTAATCAGCGAAAATCAGCAGGTGGAATGTTAAACTGCACACTTTTGACCCTCGGCGGCACATTGTTCCCCATCCTCGCTTTGTGAAAAGGGATTCAAATCCTGCGTAAGAATGAGTTAACAGCCAAGGAGGAGCCTTCATTATGTCAGACATGGTTAATATTAAGACTAACTTATATATATAAAATCGTGTAGCGATAAAAGAACATAATTATCCCAAGCTGCTGTTTATTGTGTGGGGATAGTAGCGTCATGGTGTCACACTGATCAGGCATTCATGTATATGAGTTATTTTTTGCAAACTCCCTCAGCCCAGGAAATTAACATTTGCTGTCATATATAATCCTAAAACAAACCCCTTTGCTCTTAAATTGCTTAAAAGAAATAAACATATTCAACACTGGTCTTTGTTTCCACTGTATCTGTGCAGCGTTGACCCCCCATGAACATTATAGAGGATCTGCAGACAAATATTAACCTCTTTAGACTGACATAAGTAACATTAATTATGCCTGTTTTCACAGAAGACATTTTGACATGACACAGCAGGCAAACCACGTTTATAAATAATGAAATTAATGATGGCTGAATTCCATTTAGCTGCGTCACTTTCAGGGTGCATTGTGGCTTATTAGCTGCATCTACACGGAGCCTAATATTCTGATTTTAAACGGTTTAAAAGCGCAAACAGAATAAAAATTCTCCATATAAACACCAAAATCAGAATGAACATGCCCAAAGTGAACGAAATGTCAAACATGTTGCATAGGGGCAGTTCAAGCCTTTCCATAAACCGATCACAATGTAACATGTAAACAATAGAATGCGACCGCATCTCCACCATCTTAATGTAAATGCATGGTGATGTACGACGGCGGCTCCGGCTCAGGTGAACTGCTCTACTGCTGAGTTTCTTTTTTTATTCAAACTCTTGGAGAAGTCAACATAGATGACGGTAGATATCCAATCTTCGGGACAAGGAGCTGAACTAACACGCGCCAAAAGAGTTAAAATATTTAACGAGGAAGAGGAATACATGTTGCAACGCCACTTTTGCGCACGTCACACAGCTGATTAAATTTGTTGTTGCTCGTAAAAGACCAGATCTAATAATTGCTTTCCCATGTAAACAGATGGCCAAAATCTTCAATTGGAATAAAAGAACTTTGTTCACGTAAACACGCCACTGTCACACAGTCATGGACACAGGCGCAGTCAGACTGTTTCTTGAGGAACAGGCCGAGACGCATTCGCCTCAAACTGCCGATGGACTAGCTGACTCAGCTCTAAGAAAGCCTGGGTGGAGTGCAGGGACAGCGACGGAAAATGCTTGACAAACGCTGTGTAACGTACATGTTTGTGGCCTGCTGTTGTTAGCCCATTAGCCGTGCTAGCTGCTGCGGTTTGTGTTTACAATCCTCCCCTGCTACTTCCTGTCTTGCTGGCTTTTTGCCACACCGTGCAAATAAATTTCACCTGTGGGACACTTGGAAAAAAAAAAAACCTGATTCATCATTTATATATAATCAGTCACACCTGTGCTTTTCAACCATGACACGTCAAAAAAATGCCTTTGATTAAGGCTCATAAAAGTGTATTGCCTAAACCATTTGAGAATAAACAATTCTCTAAACACAAAACAACATTTAACATTAGTCTTTGATATATTCTAGCGAAACGTTAAGCTTCCTGCCCCAGTAGGACACATTGTCCAGAGGAAAACACACACACACTCATATATGTTTTAATGGCCGCTACTGTTTTCTCCGTTTCCTCCGTGAGTTCCCCCCTCTGTTCTCTTGTCGTGAACCCAGCGTGCACACATGTTTTCAAATGGTTCTATTTTCGACGTAATGCACGCAGTGTGAGGGATCGCTGCAGGGGTCAAGTGTTATGTTTTGCTTGTGTAATTAATGGTGAAATTCTTGCGCATGTATATCTTTGTGTAGAGAGGCCCAAGAGTGGGGAGAAGAGCTCTTTCTTCCACACACAAGCAACACATACACGTACACAAGTGGTGCCCAACCCCAACTAGTGACTAAAAACCACCGATGACGATCAGATATGTATGTCCTTACAAGACCAGCGGGCATTCAAAAGTCAGTTCTCAGAAGTAATGAGACCAGACCCCACACACACACACACACACACACACACACACACACACACACGCACAGACACGCACAGTTTCCCACAGTAAAAAGCTCTGAAGCACATGACCCAAACAGGACATCCTCACCCTTTTAAGTTCCCACTC
>OMLP01024421.1:10612-21149 GCA_900302685.1 Spondyliosoma cantharus | reverse complement strand
TGCAAAAAAACATGATCAATTCAGTTTAATTAAGTTTACTCATCTATTTATGCCAACAGGATACATAAAAACTCATTAGGCAAATTCAAATACATATAGAGGGCAGCATAAAAAGTCAGCAGGAGCAGAGTTTTAGCAGCAGGCAATTAGTGACCAAGTAATGACAATACGTGACCCAATAGGTAGGTAGTAACTGCAGCTCAAACACTCCAAGCCTTAAAAATTAAGTGCTGTTGCATAGCTAATGTAAACACGTGATTTGACAAGAATGATTCAGCGTTTTCCTTTTCTACCATCTGATGTTCCTCCAGATCTACATTGCAGCCTGTTTGTCCAGGTATGCCCGTTTATTTCTGTTAGGTTTGTACTCCAGGACACTAGAATCTAAATTAAACAATAACCATGAGGTTAAAGTGCTGACTCAGTGCTGTGGGAGTGTGTGAGGGTGTTCACATCCTCGTTGGCTGACCAGCACTAGAGCTCTTTTTACACACAGGCCCCCCAGCTTCATGACAATGCAGCTCAGTCATCCTAAACATAGCAGGTTTTAAGGGCCAAAAAAGTGTGACTTTCCTGCCAAGCCAAGTCTGTCACCTGACCGTGTCCTGTCAACTGACCTCAGTCCAGCTGATCATGTGTTCAGCTCAAGACCAGCCCGAAGGCAAGAAGCCCCCGACACAAGCAGCAAGTGAAGATGTTAACAATGGAAGTGTTTGTTGATATGTGAGTGTCAGAGAATCAAAGGAATGAATGCAAAGGATGTGCAAACAAATACTAAATATGACGTTTTACAAAAAAGTTGAATTACAAGGTCCACTCAAACTTTGTTTTCAGAGCTTTCAGCCATATATTTTAGTATCAGTTGTATCAATTGTCATGGAGATGGTTTGGTTTTCATCATGTGACCTGGTCTTTCAGTCACATGATAGCAGCTCAGGACCTTGTGACAAGAATTGTAAATTAGTTGTATTAACCTGCAAGGTCAATTAAATAACTTTTTGTTAAAGGATCAGTTCACACAAAAGAGAAAATTAATTCATTATCTTCCCACCATCATGCCAATAGATAGAAGGATGAAGTTTAGTTGTCCATAAAACATTTTTCAAGCTTCACAGCAAAACAGTGTTTGTAGCATTCTCCTTAACAACTGAGGTTAATGTGGACGCTGAAAAACAGCCAAAAAAACCCATAAAATGGTGAGGATGTGCAGAGAGCCTAAATTCATGTGAAAAGATGTCATGTGCACCCTTTTAAAGGCCAAAATATTTACTGTAGCTGCAAGCTAAAAGCTTTAGCTAAAAGCTGCAAGCTAAAAGCTGCAAGCTAAAAGCTTTAGCATGCATTTCTTTTTAATGTTCAGGAGTTGAACATTAACTGAACTCTGTACACTCCTGAGTTTAATTTTATGCTCACATCAGTAAAACGCTTTAAATTGTTTATGTTGTTAATTATACAGCGTTAGCACGCAGCTGTCTGACGTGGCTGCAGGAGCTTGACTGCACGTCCAGGGTATAAATATCATCTTTTTGAATCATGTGTGATTTCTTGGCTTCAGGAGACTTGGATTACGCAGGACGAGCTGCATGGAGTCATTTTATGTTATTTTCGTTGTTTTTTTTACATTTTAAAACAAGTCCCCATCTACTTCAATTGTTTTGACTACGAAAATGATCCAATGATTTTTGGTCCTCTAAAATACACTACACTATATGCATGCTAGCAGCTCTGTGAGGCTGTAAAAGAGCCATACAATTGAGCTAAATGCTAATGTTGCTTGCTAGCATGCTCACAGTGACAGTGCTAACGTGTTGATATTTTGCAGGTTAAGTTTTCTTTTTACCATGTCCACGTTCTTGTTAAGCATTGGACCAGAGGGTGGTGCTATAGCACTCCATAAAATAATTAATAAGTCAGTAGGAGTCATTCTCTGGGGACCATGATCGTCTGACTGTGAGGTTTCATGGTAATTGATCCAATAGTAGTTGAGATGCATCAGTCTGGACTATATACTCTATGATATAAATATAACATATAATAGATAATAGATAATAGAAAGAGCTATAATTATTTTAGTTCCAGTAAATGTAAACACCCTTAATATTAGTCAGCCATTTAACCCTTTCATGAAGGGTGTGATCAGATATTTGGAAGCCTTTTGAAACAGTTTAGGCTCGAGAACCATGTTCAAACAACCAAGTTGCGGACCCCCAAAGCCCTGATCACAATTCCAGTTGATTTTTTTTCTTTGTATCTCTTTGTTATTAAGAGATATGGCATTATTAGTTCAAAATGGCACAGGGAAGAGGAGATGCATCGAGTATGTCTGGAATAACCTTTAAATCCTTTTATTCTCAGAAAACCAAACAAGTTCAAAAAATATTTTCAACTAAATAAGGTGTTCGAAAATTGATTTTTTTTCTGTGGCTGAAAGTACATCGGTTCGCTCGAGTGAATGTTATGTGCCAATGGGTAACTTCTGCCTATTCATATTTCCCCTTATTTTGTGTGTTTTATTTCAAACTATGATAGAATTTACACTCGAATAGTTTAATTAAACAGTCCAAAAGGGCAGATTTATCACTTGTTTAAGAGTGAAACATTTGTGATTTCATAATTCATGTATGAGTGGTTAACCTCACACTTATTGTTTCTTATTAACATTATCAAAGGTTCGCTCAGCGATTCCCAAAGATCTTGCTAAATCATTCACACACAAACAGACACTTCTTCTACACATGTGGGGGTCACAGTCGCTCAGTGGTCCTGATGCTCCCGATGAGTCAGTCAGCGCTCATCAGCGCTGGTGTGTGCTCCCGGATGAAGGATTGAAAATGCTGTTGAAAAGATGTCTTAAGATAAAAGCACTGGATAGATACAGTCTGTTTACCATTTACCATAGAATCAGTCCTTTTATTTTATCCCCTGCACCATTGTGTGATTGCAGTTGATATGCTGGATGAAGATGTTGCTGTCAGATTAGCTACAACAGTACAGTGACACGTTATATGGACTACATTTAAAATAGTTTGAACACACGCTTTTGAACACAACGGGACAGCACCTGAATATGATTTATATCATATAATTGTTTCAGTTCTGACTCTGCTTATGACATCTGAATGATAAAACCTCATCAACACTCATTGAACAAGTGAACCAGTGTTTTTTCCCCTGTAGTCAACAGTCTGTGTCTCTCTGGACGTCTCTCTCCGTGTCCGCCTGTCAATCACAGGAGCTCTGTGAGCATATTTGAACTACATCAAAGCTGCTTCGTTTTTATCATTCAGGTGGACTTCAGTTGAAAAGCTTTCAAGTCTTTCTCTCTCTCCACCCCCAGACACTTCTCTGTCTGTCGAGGCCCTAACAAAGTGCACAGCTCAGGTTCAAGTAAGGATCCTCTTCTTCATACGTGTGAGGCCTCAGCGTTGGACCGAGCCATTATTTTCCGACACGGCTCATTACACTTAGTTCACTTTGCCTGTTTGGGGTCAAGTAAAGTCTTGTATCAGGGTGGAGGAACCTTCGCTCCTAGTGGATCAAAGGTGTGCTTCCTCTCTGTAGGTGAGCAGGTTTGGCAGGTAAAGGAGGTTTGCTATAGGGACGTGATGTGCTGTGATGATCATCTGTAAACGCCTTCCTGATCTGCGCCACGCGGCCTCCATACTCGGACTTCTTCCCTTCACAACACCCAATCTCTGAGAAGAAGAGAAAGGAGCAGAGTTGAGTTACGAAGCCCATGTCACCACCCAAACATCCAAACATTGTGATGATGTTCACTAGATTTTGGTCCATCAGTGACTGGATGAGTATTATCAGAAGTACGTCAACAAAACAAGCACTAGCTAGCTGTGGAAAAGTGTCAGCAGGGCCGGATTTAATAAATTCATTACTTCGCCTACACGCACATTTTGATATTTGGTAAACATAAAACAAATAACTAAACGATAAAAATATAAACGTTGAAATAAAGATTTAGATTGGAGATTTAATGTTTTACTAGCTTTTAAAAATATATGTTAAACATTACTAAATGTAGGTAGTTGATGTTCTTCTGGTAAGGAGGACCTAGACGTGTGCCTCGATCCAGGCCAGTACATCAGGACAGTTTTAGTTTGAGCCAGTGTTCTTTCTGAGATTAAATCTGATAGTCTTATTTGCTCATAACAGAGTACCTTTTTTAACATTGTACTACTATAACACTGTCAGATTTAAGCTGGACAGTGATCAGAAAAGATAAAAAAAGAACCTGATATATTGCCTTTTTTACATTACCCACAATGCAGCTCCACCAATCTCAACTCAATGCAGGTGTCAAGTGACAAACAAACACCTTTTCTCAACGATGAACGACATTAAGTCTTACAGTCTGAAAAATAAACTTAGAATAAAGACATGGTTTCACTGGACCATGATGATATGCAGGTCGTGACTACAAATCACACAGAATGCAAGAAGTGTTGGAAAGTAGCTCAGGACGTTTTACATTTACTGCACTGAGGTACTTAAATTTGACTATGCATATTTTACGCTCAACTACATTTCATTGAGAAATCCTTTACTCTGCTACATTTATTGAACAGCACTACTTTTTAGTAACTGAAAAGATTCATCTTTAGTAAACAAAACATGGGATCAGTTTAAAGTATAAAATAAAATGTTATGCTACGCTGTAGCTTTAACTATCCAACACTATATAAAATAGTCCTAAACAGCTCCATCTTGACTAGAAACAAAATTAAATGTTGTTTACAGCTGAAGACATTAGCGATAATAATCCAATAATAAACTATATATCATATTATATAGTACAACACATTATATCATACATGATGTTAAAATGATAGACTGTTCTGTATAAAGAACACATGTTGTTGGTGTATATAGTATGTAGTACCTTCATTTTTTTTATTTTTTAGCGTTCATTTTTTAAAGTAACCCATCCACAGTATACATTTGTTTTTTATGCCAGTACCTGTAAAGACGTGTAAGTATTTTTCATTAACATGTACCTAATTAGAACCAAGTATCAAAACATTTTCAACACACTTATAAACCAGGTTTCTCTCCACCTCTTGTTCTCTTACCTCTGTCCTCTGGGCCGACCCTCTCTGTGTCTGACAGCTGCTGGGCTTTGAGTGGCGGCTGGTTGCTGTGGTTACTAAAATGGGGCCTGTAGAGAGGAGCCCAGTCGTTGTGGTTGTCCAAGCTACCGCCTGATTCGCAGTCGCTGTCCTCGGCGGGGTCCTTCAGGTCGTCATCAGCGCCGCAGGAGTCTATGTCCTCCTCAGATGACTGGCGGCGGAGTGAAGCCGGCTCATCCTGTGTATGTGTGCGGGACACAACTCGATGGTGAGAGTCTGATATTCATCTTAGCCTTCATCTGAACTTCAAAACCCCACATACAAACACGTGAACTCACGCTAACATCTGTGAGGGACAGCTGGATGTCTTCTTTAAAGCCGAGCTGCTGGGCCTCTCTTCCTGGCACCAAGTCGGATGTCTGGATGCCATTCATATTATCACTGCGCACTCTGGAAGACAAAGACGTCCATTTTCAGTCCCACAGACAGCCGAAACTAACCTTTGAATCAATTCTCCACTTAGTCATAAGGCATATAACCCCTATAATCCAATTGGGACGAGGAGACGTCTCGCTGACTGAAACTCTTTGGTTCACTGTTCATCCTATCAAAGACAGTTATGTCATCTGTTGAAGGGACTGAAGGCCTCGTTAAGGTGGCAGAGAAATGAGGATGTTGGCTGAGGAACATGTTTCACTGCTGAATAAGCTCTGGGACAAAGCTGTCAGTCCACAGCTTAAAAAAAAGACAAATATTTCTATCTTACAGTGAATCTAAGTGAATGGAAACCCAGTTAATTGTCTGATAAGTTCATCATTTTTTACATTTATTTGGTTGGAAATGTTAAATGTCAAATATAAGAGATTCCGAATGTTGTTGCTTCCATCAAAGTCTTTCGGAAAAACTGATTCAATTAAAGCACATGATTGAGATTTCTTCTCTGAAATCCACGTGACAGGTGGACGTGATGGAGATGCTGAATTTTGTTTGTGCTTTGCATTTTTTGTGAAACAAATAGTAGTCACTCATTTTTTACATTAATCAAATCAGCTGCACTTCGTTTTCTTCAGCCTACTGCTGACAAACTACGTGGCTCAGTGACTATGGATGACTCCTTTTACACTTCCTCCTCATATTTATATAGCCAAAATCAGCTAATATCTAACTTTAGGTGACATTGTTACTTTTTTCTTTATGTTTCTACCTGGTGTTCATGAGGCTCTGGAGGAGTTTGGAGGACCTGAACTCGTCCACCTCTCCGATCACACTGACACTCACGTCGCCGTCCCGTCCGAGCAGCCAGCTCACATGTTTGCTGTAAGCTGGAGGAGAAAGAAAAGATGGGGGGGGGATAATATTGGGTTAGCTGTGCCACAGATATATTCTCATCCCTCAGCACAGTCTCATAAAAGCAGTCTTCTCATGAGTTGTTGTTATTCTGGCTTTTATCCAGAAGAGGGTGCTGTCATATCAGTATAGAGCCAGGAGGCTTCACAAAAAGCAGCAGTGGAGTCTCTCTTACTGATATGTGCTCATTCACTCTCTTTTTCTTGTCTTATTATTGAAGCAAATTCATTGTCTCATTGCAAAACACTAATCAGAGCAGATAATTGATTAACTGTGTTTACATAATGTGAAAGGGGAGGAAAACAGTAGTGAACAGTGACCTCATTCCTGTCTGTTTGGCTCCATGAAACTGACCTGAGGCGGTTTGATGGAAACTCCCTTTAAAAGTTTGAATTATAAACCATCAGACATCTTGTTGTGCCCCTGTTTAGTATATTATCACACTGCATGGGATGAAATGAGCAGCACAAATATTTCATTCTTTCTTCAATTTATTAATTAATGATGCCAATATCAATATCTATTTAGATTTCTAATAGCTGTAATTGATTTCAAATAAACAACAACGTAACAATGGAACAGATTTTTGTTTTTTTTCAGGTCATAAATTCCAAACACACAACACCCTCTTATTCCATGACACTTGGGAAGTTTCATATTTTTAGTTGTTACCTCATCGTGACACAGTAGACAGAAATAAACCCCAGCGTGCGATAACAGGTGTTTTCCATGACAGGACACTACCTGATAAAGGTGAAAACACCTTCCTGCCGTGACATCACTGACAGGGGTGTGGCTGAAAAATTCAAATCTTCAGAGAGCTGTACCGCAGCAGTTGAAAATCAACGCAGATTTTACCCTTTAAAGTCACGACAGGCTCAACGAGCTGATACTGTGGGAGTCAACAGAGACAATCACCTCCTCACAGCGAACAAAGGCAGCTCTGTTTCTGTTTATAAGTCCTGTGAATGTCCTGTGTTTGCATACAGTCACCGGGTACATGAGGGTACATTATGTGGACGTTTCAGTCTGATGTCACCTGACCAGAGACCATCAGTCTTATAAAGTCATGCTCTGTGTTATGCTCACCTCACTGGCTTATTGCTGTGATTAATAGACAGACATAGAGCTGATTTCCATTACATCACTGATGTTTATTGTCTTTATTGCCACCACGCCCACAATTAAAGCAGAAATGCAGCACAATAGAAATCTTTGCTCACAGATAAATTAATGTGTATTTATGTGATGTTTATAGGCCCTCATGAACACGTAATGATTGTCTTTCCTGGCAGCAGCACAGTGGGCAAAGACCAAAAGAGGCCGAACTGGATTGTATGTTGTGTAAGAGACAAAAACACACACTCGATCACCTCTCAGGTGACATGGCAGAGATTGGGTAAACAGAGACGGTAACTTAATATGTGGTTTAAAGTGTGGCAACGCCCAAAACCACAGGGCTTACTCAATCTTATTCAGCTTTCGGCCCATAGAATGATCCGCCTGGCGCTGATAGAGGCTGTCTGTCACACACACACACTCACACAGTATAACACATACACACTCTCATTGTGCAGCAGGTGATATGGCGTCTCAGTGAGTCAGGTAAATGAGTAAGACGGACAGAGGAGCAAAGTTTCCCAGACAGGGAAGTGAAAAGATTAGTGTGGGTGTAATTTAAACACATTAATCAGATTGGTAAACTGAGAGGGTGTTACTACACAGCTTGTGTATCATGTGCACTCAGAGTTTAACATTAATGAGTTGTAAAAAGGCTTGAAAGTACAATCATATGGACTCTAAAGTACGTATGTGTGTTGGAGCGCACAAAAAGTTGCTGCCAGCCTGACTACATGAAATTGAGTGACAGAGATAGTAATTGTTATCAACTAAAGTTACCGACAAAACAAAGTAATTACAGACTGTTGAGTGTCACCGGGGGGGTTACAGGGGAAGCCATTAGAGCGATACCTCTGGTGCTCAGCTGAGCGATCGTTAGTAACAAAGAAAACTATTCCCACTTTGAAGCCTTTAGAAACATTAGCATACGACTATTAGCACCCTGTTACCATGAGAAACACCAGTTTCGGGCAAAGGTATCACATGCCTTGGAATAAGGTGAATATTATTTTTTTCCAATCATTAGTCACTTATTTAACTGTTCAATCATATTTCCTCCCTACGACAAGAACGTAATTCCCAGTGGGAGATGAATTAAATGTGTCTAAAAATAATCTAATTTAATCTAAAAATGTTACAATCAGCAGACAAAACTCTCCATGTGTAATTTGTGTTCAGTCACGTGATGTAAACTCTTCTTTAGGTCACTAAAACCCAATAAAAACTTCCCGACGCATGATACAATGTCTCATAGCTAAAACACAGACAAAATCCTGACACTAAACATAGTAAGAACACACTTTTCCGAATGTTTTCAGCTCCGTATCAACACACGTGACAGAAATATACATCAGCCTGCTCTGGTTAGTTATAACTTATTCAGGAAGTCCTAAGATTAAATAAATAGTTGAACATAGGAAAACAAACTTATTGTCCTTATTGTTGAGAGTTACGTGATCGATACCACTGTCATATCTGTTTGGTCAATATGAAGCTACAAGTCTGCAGCTGTTTAGCTTAGCTTAGCATTAAGACTGAAAACAGGGGGAAACAGCTAGCCTGGCTTTATCACAGAAACCCCAGGAAGTCACTGCACACCCTGAAGAAACAGTTTGGCAAATACACCCGAAAAACTGTAACTGTAACTGTAACTTTTATTTTTTATTAATTTATTTTTGCACAGAACACAGATACAACGTGTTCTTTAGAGGGCTTTAGAAATGCTGGTGAGATTGCTGGATTTTGTTACCTCAGACTGAGCTAAGCTAGCTGTTTGCCCATTTGCAGTCTTTAGGCTGAAGCTAATGCAAACCAGCTGCAGAATGAAGCCTTCATTTTATCATTATTTTTTTTTTTTTTGACATACGTATGAGAGTTGTATTATTCTCCTCATCAACGTCTTGGCAAAGAAAACAAAAAAAAAGCGCATTTCCCAAAGACTGCTTTAAAGTTGCAAGATTAACGTACTTAAATCTTAAATATTTGCATGTTGAATAAATGTTTGATTCAAGGTTCAGATATCAGTCAATGCAGTCTGTAATGTTTTTTTTTGACATTACATCATTGTCACATTAGTTGTGATATGCTGGTGTTTTAAAGAAATGAGGCCATGTTAGAGAAGCTAGCGTGTTTAACCTCAGATCAGAGGTATGTTACTGGGCCACATTTCCCAGAAACCTTGTTGCCTCCTGCTACAAAACTATGTTGCCAATTTACTTGGGCTCCTTTGCTTCACTGGAAGTCATACTCATACTGTTGTGTAATGGAATGACACACATGAGTTCTCTATGTACAGTACTTCCCCACATAGTACAATACAGCCGGTGTTTCACTCTACCTTTCTTCTGCCTGCTGTCGTCTCTTCCTTCCCTCTTCTCCCTCTCCTCTCGCTCTCTCCATCGGCGTACCTGCTCCTCTCTCATCTTCAAGAAGAGGATCCTCTTCTGCTCCTCGCTGAGGGCCTCCAGAACCTCTGGGTCCACCCACATGTCCTCAAGGATTTTTGCCAGCATCTTGCCTCTTTGGCCTGGGTTGCCAGAGATGACTGTCAGCCCCTCTGCCTCTCGGTCCAATGGGTCGTGTTTCAGCGGTGGGGTATGAGCGCTCCTTTTTCCTGCTCCAGAGTCAGGTTCCCTTTTCTTTGAAGGATGTGGGATCAGGTGCAGTCTAACTGCTGGAGGTCACTTCAGTGTCCTTTTGTCGAGTGCTTCTCCTCGCTGCAGCAGGAGTGTGTCGGGCTCTCAGGGGGTTAAGGCTCTGTGTGTCCGGATCGACTGAGCTCTGAAGGTTCCTGTTGTGGTTTTTACAGAGAGAGAGAGAGAGAGAGAGAGAGAGAGAGATTATATCTACTGTATTGTTTTGTTCCCCTCTATTCAATCCTGTTCTGGCTGGCAGAACACAATAGGCCCAAAGCAAATAAGCCACAATGCCAAGTGTAGTGTGTGTGTGCATGCAGTGTGTTTACTCTGCATACAGTAGGCAGCGAGAAT
>OMLP01024421.1:0-10592 GCA_900302685.1 Spondyliosoma cantharus | reverse complement strand
AGGCAGCGAGAATGCCACTGTGCTTTTAAACACTGACGGGCAAACAGGGGTAGGTTCAGTATGTCAACACACACACACACACACACACACACACACACACACACACACAGGGCGTTAATGACTGCATGCTATCTCGGGGCAACAGACACAGATAGAGAGCAGACCGCCATAGTCATTTTTGCATTAATCCTGACTCTCTCTCTCTCTCACACACACACACAGACACAAACACACACAAACTGTTCTCAACACACGTGACACAGATAAACATCAGCCTGCTCCAGTTAGTTGTAACTCACTCAGGAAGTCCTCAGGAGCAAAATCTCAGAAAAACAACCTTCACCTTAATCT
The DNA here is from genome assembly GCA_900302685.1 of Spondyliosoma cantharus. Taxonomy (NCBI): domain Eukaryota; kingdom Metazoa; phylum Chordata; class Actinopteri; order Spariformes; family Sparidae; genus Spondyliosoma; species Spondyliosoma cantharus. The sequence goes on along the minus strand of OMLP01024421.1, from coordinate 10,241 downwards.
GTGTGTGTAAACACACTGTATGAAAGCGGTCGCCGCCCTGTACAGTAAACACTTTTGAAAGATTTGAAACAGGAAGTCAAGGAGTGAGAGCCAATTAGGTTTGTTTCTGTGATAACATTCCACCAATCTGCACTTTGGGGCGGTCTGATTTTACAATAAAGCCGTAAATGTGACAGAAGTTAAATATCACCTTTTGAGCTAGTGTTTCAGGTGTGGCTGATGTTGAACCATAGAATCACACAAAACTCAAACACCAGACATGCACCTGAATAATTCTGTGGTTTCAGCTAAACTGAGTAGAACAATTATTTTCTACCTCTGAGGGCTGATTCAGAGCAGAGGCTTTTATTTTGTCATGCAAAGGTTTGACATGTTGGGAAAAACACAATGTTTACGTTTGTTGACGAGTCACGAGTGAAGACTGATACTACTCTCATGTCTTTATACTAAATATAAAGTGACAGATTAGCTCAGTTTAGCATAATGACTGGAAAACAGCTAGACAAAAGAATGTGACTACAAGGACACGTTAAAGCTACGCTAAGCTAATTGTCAACCTTGTTGTTATTGTCATATTTACCATGCAGACATAAACACTTTGAATTTCCTCTACAAAACTACATAGCGGCCCTTTAATACGTGTAAATTGTTACAGATTGTTACATATAGCCCCTTTGAGAAGAAGTCCTGCATTAAATACATAAAAAGAATGCCTAGAAAGAATTATGTAGTGGTACTGAAAACACAGCAGCTCATAAATCTCTGAACTAGGCACCAGGTTCTCTGTTTCTAATCTTCTTATGTAAGTAATAAAACTTTAGCCAAACCCTGAGCTTGGTGTAGTTTCAACTCATTTGTCTTAGCTGCATCATTAGTCTAATGCACAATCCATTCATTCAGTAGTCTGTACTTTAGAGCCTCTTTCAATAGTTTTTCCCAAGTGAGACTGACGAGGGGTGTGTTTCCATTCATTCTTTCATCATGTAGAAGTTGAGAAGCCCTTTAAGAGCAGTGCAAATAAACTGGACCCGACCTGAAGATTTACTACCAAAGAGTGAACTCAAAAAGGCAAATTGCTCAGTTTTTCCCTAAAAGAATCACCTCGGAGCAGTTCTTTGCCTGCATAACAGCTCATAACATCTAATCAACTGTGCACATCTGAATTCATGCACAAAAGAAATATTCAAATGAAGATGTAAACATGTCAAACCGGTCGGGGACAATAGCAGCCCACACGGACACCTCAGAGAAATCACACAAGGACAAAATGAGAATATAGCGGATTAACGTCCACACGCTCAGCTCGGTTATTCAAACATAAAGGCATCCAGGCCTGGCTCTGCGCCAACATGCAAATAGGTCCGGGATTTGCTTCTGTCTCCGCTCACATGCAGAGAAAAGAGAGAAAGGCCGAGAGAGGAGAGTAAGGTATGTGCGCGGCATACTGAGAGAAAAGTTTGAAAAGTCTCTCAGTGTGAGGAAACACTGGCCATTTCACAGCGACAGAGGAGAGTGTGAGAGATAAATGAACTCGGGCGGGTCGCAGAATGGCAATCACGGCAGAGAGAGAGAGAGAGAGAGAGAGAGAGAGAGAGAGAGAGAAATAAAAAAAGAAAGAAAGAAGAGCACAGAGGAGGGAACTTACTCAGTGGTTGCCAGCCGGTTGCATCTCCCAGCGCTGCTCTGAGCTCCAGCGCCTCTGTGAGTGGGGTATGATGAGTGTGTGTGACGTGAGAGTGTGTAAGCCTTTCTGTGTGTTTGTGTGTTTGTGTTTGTGTGTGTGTGTGTGTGTGTGTGGGATCAGGTCAGTCGTCAGCAGCAGTGGTATGCCGGCTCAGCCCTGCTCTGCTGCATTTGTACTGAATAGGAGTGGGATGGGCTGACATCACTGCATTCATCTTTGTCTCCCCTCCTTCCTCCTTCTCTCCCTCACCTCTCCTCTCTCATTTACATTGTGCCACAAAGAAATAACGTGACAGCAGTGGGTTAAATATTGTCAAGTAAAAATGTTTCCCCCATTGGGACATTGCTATAAATAACTTCATGGTTGAATGTTTCAAATCTGCTCCCTTGTGACATTTAGTAACATTCAAGGACGCAAGGAATTTAATTTCCCCTGACAGATGCTGTAACCTTTTCCCATGTAGCAGCACAGTAAATGTGAATCTGAATGAACTGTTTTAATTTGATCCGACAGTCTCTGCATAGCTGTGTTTACCCTGCTTCCTTCTTTTTCTTCCGCCAGGAAGTCCTGCTGGCTTCTGTGTGAAAGCATTAATCACAACACCACATGTGCAGGAAGGAATCGGGATATTTATTCCACACGGGTATTTTTCCGTCAACAGGTTGTTGACACTCTCATCGCGGCTGCTGCACTGTCATGGTGCCAAGTCAGACGAGTCCAGTTGGGTGGTGTGAATGTCAGTCACATGTCTGTGAGTAATTATAGCTAATACAAGTGTATACAGTTCATGTGTGGATGACTAAGCTGTCTCCTGGTTATTACTGACCTGTCAGAGCAATGAACAATGAATGAGGCCAACTGGGAGAGTTTACAGTAAATGAAATCTTGCTGTAAATATTAGCTGCTCCTTCCTCATTTGCATTGTGTTTTCTTTTGGCTCAGCAGGTACTTTATGTTTGCAGTACACATGACAAGTAAAACCAACAATCTGACTTTGAGAAAGACCAAGGTTGTGTCTGAAATCACCCACTCATTCACTACTGCCTACTCACAAACTAGGGAGTCCTATAGAGGACTACAAAGTCCGCTCATGGGTCAAATATAAAAGCATTTTAGACACATTGTTTTTCCCTCCAGAGAATGCATGAAGGTATACAATGCTTGATGATGCATTGTGGGGTACAAGAACTCTCACTACACATTTGGACTGCACTGCAAAGCGGCAAACTCACTATAGTACACAATGTATTGGAAGTTAGTGACTGTATTCAATAAATCACAAAGTTTTCCAAGATAGAACACTGTCATTTAGCACTAATCACCAGAGAAAATGTTTATTCATTTACTATTTATTAGAGCTGGAAAAATTAGTCTCAATCATTTACTGTTTCCTACTTCTTAAATGTGAGCATCTGCTGCCTTTCTTTGTCATTTATTCTTGTAAGGAAAAAATCTTTGGTTTTTGGCCTGTTGGTTGGACAAAGTAAGTAATTTGATGACATCATTTTGTGTGAAATTGTGATGAGCACTTTTAGCATTTATTTTTACTTTCGATAGACTGAATGACTAATGAGTAATCATGGAAATTATAGGCAGCTTAATCAGTCATGAAAATACCTAATCTCAACATTTATTTGCTGAGTTTTACACGTGCCTGTTGACATAATTTTGTGCTCTGACTACAAGAGTCTTCAGGTTTCACTGTTTCAGGGTGTTTTTTCTTTCTAATTAGTCCCAAGTTGGAGAGTTTTTTTCTTAGGAAAACTGTTTCCGTTTGATTGAAACCAACAAGATGCCATTAGTTCCGTGATATTTACCCCAAACCTCCACCACACTTACGCAAAATGAAACCACTGCTGTCATCAGTCAACAGTCGGGTTTCCAGCAAAACCAGTGTTTCAGTGATACCAGACACCCGTCTGTTTGTCTCTCAGTTTGTCACTGGTATCAGGGCACAGAGCTCAAGGTCTGCACACAGACACACAGACATGAATACACATAACTCTGTTCTGCTGGTTTTGTAAGAACCAAGACTGAGTTTTTGGAGTCAATTACCATCTTAAGTCATTCTTAAAATCTACACTTAGTAATAATTTTAATTAAAACCTCAGTTACCACGGCCCTCAACCTCACCTTTTGCCCAGGAATAACCCAGATTCACAGAAAATTGTTCACAGTGAGATTGTTTTGTTTTTTTGTCCTTGTCTTAATATTAACGATGAAAGTAAGACATGCAAACATAAGAAAGCACATAATCTCTTGTCCACCTCGTTCCATCTTGGATCAAGGTCAAGTCTGTCAGGGCAAAACACTAAAAGTGATCTAGTTTAGGCAGAAGACCAGGAGGTGAAACATCACATCCACCATACCAGCATGAGACTTTCTTGATTAGTTTAAGATAGGCTATCTGGGTGTTTGGGTACACCTGCATGCTCTTGGTTAATTATGAACCTGCTCAGTGTGGTGGATGCTTGTGCTCATAAAGCAAGTTTCCTCTAATCAGACCCTGGGCCATAAAGTAGCCTACAATTAACAGGAATGATTAAGAAACAGGAAATCTTTTTTTTCCACGTGAAAAATATCCTTGTGTGACTCCCTCTTACCTTCGTGGCACACCTTTGGAAAGTCCCAGCAAGTCCCAACCAGTTATTTTCAACTCATTGTTATCTGAATCCAGGTCGAGAGGACTGGACATGTGGTCACATTCAAATGGTAATTATACAGGAACAGCACCCTCTGCTGGAGGAAGGGCAAATAACAAGTCGATAAGGATCTCAAGGTTTTAAGGCAGAAGGCAGAAGATGTTTGGAGTCATACTACAAAATAAAAGTATATTCTATATGTATATGAATAAATAAAATAAATGTATATGATTAATATATATTTTTCAATAATTTATTCTCAATATGGAAACAGTTCCAAGCAGCTTGGAAACAGTCCTGTTGCTCTTATGTCTTGTGAATGAAAATATAGTGTGACTGACAGAGTAGTTATCTAGATACAAATGATTACATAGCACATATAGTGCTCTGTAAGTCTAAAATTCTCACATTGACCTCATTGTTACATTAGCTGATTAAAGCGTAATGCTGCAACTATTCAACTATTTACTTTCCCATTCAATTTATTATTCAAAAATGTGCTTTTGTATTTACTTATATATTTATTTATATAACCCGTAACTAAGTACATTTAATCAAATGCTGTACTGAATACATTTTTGGGGTACTTGTACTTTTCCATTTTATTGTATTTATTTATTTTTATCTATTTCCATTTCTTGCTACTTTATGCTCCGCTACATTTTGGAGGATATATGGTACTTTTAGCTGAACTACATACAGTTACATACAGTTACCTGTTACTTTTCAGATTTCATGCATCATCAGAGTGAAATTAGTGAATATTTTAATTAACTTTTTTTAGAAGGATATTGTTACTTTTACTGAAGTTTGGCTCTTAGGTGCTTCATACAACACTGAATTCAGCTATATATATTAAGGTTGAAATATTCCATTAAATGCTGTCTTATTTTGCTTATATTGCATTGCTTATATTCCAGCCCTGCTCTTAAATCAATTTTTGGGTGACATTCACCAAAAATGCACAATCAACAACATTTTTAACCTTTGGCCTCAGATATTGTACTCGCATCAAAACACTGAAATCAAGCAGAGGCATCCAATAACTCTCTGTTGTCTGCTGAGACCAAATATGCATAATCTATGTTGTTGCAGTGTATCCATTTGCTGATTTGGACTTACTGTAAATACAACACAAAGATCAGAATAACCCTGTCTTAAGTGACATCAACAGCACTTTGTCTTTTAACCGCAAGATTCCACTTCCCATCATGCTTTTGGGGGCCTTGTTCTTGCTCAGACTTACCATGGTAAAATTATTGGTATTCCGTATGTTCTCGCCTCAACCGCCCCATGTTTAATGCATGGGCCCTGCTGACATGGAGCCTGTTCTGTGAGGAGGATGTGCATTAGCATGGATCCACATGATGTATGTGGTTAAACAGACCGCAAAGAAAGCAGTGCTTTAGTTCCCAAAGTGATGTAACTGACGGAACAAGCTGTGCTGCAGCACACACCCTTGGGTGGTCGATGTCATGATACCATATGTTGACTGCTTTCACACAATTTGCATAATGAGTTTGAGAGAGCTTTCAGCTGACTTTAGCATCATTACTATCATCAGGTACATGCAGCAAAATAAGCCTCCAGTGTGTATATGAATGTTCCTGAATTACTGTATATTTAAAGAACATCTAGCTGTAAAAAGGTTTTATTTGGATTGGATGGAGGTATTTTGTGTGGGTATCATCAGGGGAGCTGGTTTACTGATTACATGGCTGAATAAAGTAAAATTACTGGCAAAACAAATGAGCAGCCTACAACAGTTAAAGCAGCATTCATGGATTTTTCTGGCTTTGAGGCATAGTGGAAGAAGCTGCAGACTACGGGAGCCAATAACGGCCGTGCTTTATCGCGCATTAGCTTGTTTTATTGAATAATGAAATTTTTAACACAAGATCTCAAGATAGTGGTATTCAAAAATATTGTGAGCACAGCTGTTCTCTGCTTCCATAGGGAAAAACATACAGATTATTAATGGATAAATTTATGCAGTGAATGCATAAATTATAAACGCTTATTTATACAATCACAGTCACAAACTGGCCACCTGGCAAATGTACATCCATTAATAATTTACACTACTTTTAGCTCTGTTTTGGTCTCCAATTTCTCCTAAAGGAACACCCTGGCTCTTTAGCGGCTAAATTCTCCACCACGTTCACCAGGTATTCTCTGAAGTTCGCTGTCTTCTGTTTTGTGCTGGGCAGGTAGCATATTTTCAGAATTTTAGGTAAAAACAGCTGCGGAAGAAAACTAGTTTGATGAGACCTGTGAAAGTAAACCAAATCGGAAAGTTGCAGGCCATGAAATCAAAACAATGAGCTGAAAGATGCTAAAAAGTTCCATAGAGCTGGGTTAGGTGACGATTTTCTATGGGTTCATCGCTAAAAGCAACCCTTTTCATATTAAGCTCAGTCATTTCAGCTGTTGTTAAAGCTGCTGTAAGCGTTGCTTTCCATGACTCCTTTTTAACAACATTTTTATTTGCCTCTATAACGTTTATATTCTCTTGTCCTGTTTCGGAAGTATAAGCCTTTACCAAAGATTTGGAAATAGTAGCTTTCCCTGCTCCACCATCGCCGGTAAACAGGAGGATCCTGTTCTCTGCCGTTCACGAGAGGACAGGAACGCCTCTTTATGGAGTTCTCTGTCCTGATTGGATAAAGTGGACAGGGATACCAGAAAATGTCTTTCTCTTTTGCTTTTGAGGAGGAGAGACATGGGTTACACCAAAAGTGTGATTACTGTTGGAATTCAGAGCAATTTAACACTTATTTTAATATGAAAATTAAACTTACTGCAGCTTGTGGGAGCATGAAGTATTTGAAGCCTTCTACTTCTTGTATAAGTCAGGTTTGCTCCTTTAGCCCAATTTACAGCGATGTTGCACTGACAGGAGAGGGGTTTAAAGGTGCGATGTGCAGGATTTAGGACAGATCTTTTGGCAGGAATGTAAAATAATAATAATCATTGGTGCATAATCACCCGAAACTAAGAATCATTGTGTTTTCGTTTCCTTACAATGAGCCTTTTGCATCTATAGAGCAAGTGGGTCATCTGCGGAGTTTGCCATGTTTCTATGGTAGCCCAGAACGGACAAAGCAAACACATTTTCTTGCTCTTTTACTGTAGGAGAGGTCAAGGCGAAGGGTGTTCACTTGATACCAACAAATCTGTCATACCGGACCTTTAATGCTCAGCATACATGAGAACTGTGATAGTATTCTGCTATGAGGTTGTTCACATACTGTTATAACATCTTCCCAGTGTCATACAGTATGTCAGCTCTTCAGAGGGAAACACTCATGGACCACCTGTGGAACCAGACGCTGATTCCAGAGACACACACATCCGATTATTTTGTTCAACCATCATACTTACGGCTTGGCACAGTGTGCGCCTGTTGCTATGGCGACCCTCTGTCTGTTGACCTGGCTGCCCAGCAAACTGATAGTTGGCACACGCGCACACCACACACACTTTAACACACATGCTGCGTTCTGTTACCACGTTGGCAAGGTCGCCAGCGCTTCCTCTTCCCCTCACCCTCTCTGTTACGCACGCACGCACACACACACGCACACATGTGAACAAACATAAACACACGATGGGTTCCTCATACAGCCCTTCAAGATGTTTGTGTCTGTACATCTTTCTCTTTTCTCTGGGGAGATTTTATGCAATTCTGGTGAAAATCAATCCTTCATTGCCAATTCCATTTTCCTCAGAGCAAATAAGGATAGATTGAAAGTGGTACTCCCTATCACACACACACACACACACACTCACACACACACCCTCTCTTCTATTATTTTCTGGCTCAGTATTAAGGACAAGTGGTCACAGGTGGAAGTGACTGATGCTCAAATGAGGACCCTCCCCCTCTCTATTTGCCTCCGTCACGTGGAGGGATGTGTGTCATTGTAACCCACTTTTTCATGCCTGTGGATATAATGACCCAGATGAGAGCCACACACACACACACACACACACACACACACACACACACGCATACTGGCACGTTTCTACACACACAAGTGCTGACATGTCGTGTCCCCCTCCTCTTCAATGTAATGAATGCTGATGAGGTAGTCAAGGGAATCACTGGAGTCCGACACATAGCCATGCAGCTAAATAATGATGCCCATACTGATGGTAGTGATGATCTGTCTGTACAGGATGTGTGACATTCATGCAAGACTGGAGAAAGATAAATGTCGTGGAACAAGGCCGTTACTTTACTGATTGTGCCCCAGATCTCAAATGTCAGCCTTGTCCTGCACTTCCTATCCCAAATGCAACACATGCTGCTTTTTAATGGCGGCAACAGCTATCTACCTTGAACAGCTGTCCGTGTAACATCCACATGTTTGCATTTAACAACCTGACAGCCATCTACGGTGAACATTAAAGAAGCAGTGTGACACCAATACACCAACTAGCACCTCTTAAGACCTTACCTCATTTTTTTTTTTCCAATCAAGTCCATCTGACACCGCAATTGATTGAGCTATCCTGATCCTTTTCATAAGTGAGCATAGTACCTGAGCATATTTCGGTGTGGTTTTGATGTGCGTGATGCCATTTTCCTCACGGAACAGTCTGAATTGTTCAGATCGGAACTGAGGACCATTGTCAGACTTGCACGTGACTGGCAATCCATGTCTGCCGAAAATTGACTCCAGACTGTCTATGAGCTTCTCTGCTGTGGTGGTGGTCATGACATCATATTCATAATACCAGCTGAAATAATCTACTACCACTAGAATGGAGTGATTGGATGGGAGAGGTCCCAGTAGGTCAACTGCAACGTCCCGCCAGGGTCCATCAGGTAGCGGTGTGGGTCTCAGTAGTTCAGGTGGGTCAGGTCTAGCAACTATTTGGCATTCGTGACAGGCTTTGCAATGTCTCTCGGCTGCTCTATCCATGCCAGGCCACCACACTTTAGTCCTGAGATGTTGTTTTGTCCCCATTATACCCAAATGTCCTTCATGGGCTAGTACAAGTGCTCATGTTCACAAGGCCTTTTGAGTCGCGTTCACTGCCACAAATCTCACGTACTCATCAGCTCCATGCCCATGTTCCACCTGTTTCACCGTGTTTGGCAGGAGTCTTGATAGCGAGTCAGCAATATTGTTCTTCCCTGCTACACGCACTACTTTGAACTGGTATGGCTGCAGGCGAAGGACCCACCGCTCTTTCCGTGCACATGGTTTGGATCGGGGACCATATATCACCTCCAATGGTTTATGATCTGTGACTAGGTCAAACTGTCACCTTCTCCGACAGCAGAATGCCCATGAAAATCAATCTGTCCATGTTGAACTGGCATTTTTCTCGATTCAGTGTTAATCCAGTGTCTCTGAGTCATTCCATTACTGCATGCAGTCGTCTGTTGTGTGTCACTTGGTCAGATGCATGTATGATCACGTCATCTGATATGTTCTCAACTCCTTCAATACCATCTAATGATATTGTTCGCTGGCAGAGGACACATCAAACAACAGTCTTTTGTACCTGTACACTCCGTTGTGCACAGCAAATATGGTGATGTCACGTGATTCTGGAGTCAGTTCAAGTTGATGGTAGCCCCATTTTAAATCTAGCTTGCTGAATATGGTTGAGCCGTTCATGCCTTGGAGTAGCTCATCCACTGTGGGGATTGGAAAGCGTTCCCTCACTATGGCCTCATTGGCCCGTCTCATATCCAGGCAAAGTCGGACATCATTCCCCGGTTTTGGGACAATCACGACCGGGTTCACCCACGGGGTGGGTCCGTCCACAGGCTTGATGATGTTCAAGTCCACCAATTCTTTAATTCTGGACTCTACTGCCCCCCGAAGGTTGAATGGAATGCGCCTGAGTGGCTGGGCTACAGGTTTCACCTCTGGGTTAATGTGTAGACTGACCTC
>OMLP01024414.1:0-20531 GCA_900302685.1 Spondyliosoma cantharus | reverse complement strand
AATTGCAACTACTTTTTACAAAATACTAAATTATTATTTTATATTTTGTATAGTTTTCAGTCATGACTATTGTTTAATTTTGCTGTTTTTTTGTGATTATTGTGACCAAAGCTGACAGAACTGAATCTCTCTTCACTTCCTGATTCATCACATGCACAGAAATGACAGTGAGTCAGTCTTTGTTCTCAGACTCACTTCAACATTTCTGAAACAATAAGAACAAAAAGAAAATCACACAAGAAAATCAGAAGTGAGAAAAAGAGAACATGTGGTGCACATATATATCTGCTGGTAAAATAAACATCTGTATACTGCGATGTGTGCAGACATACAGTAAATGTATCCAAGGAGATTTGTGTTTGTTGTTTCTTTCACACTTGCTGTCATCTGCTTTGAAAGTGTTGTGGTACACACATACAGGAAGTGAACACAGGACACACAGAGGCCGACAGGCTGCAGACAGAAGGTGAGCTTTAATAACAAACTCATGTCAAACATCCAGAAAATCCAAATATACAAGCAACAAAACTGACTGAAACCAGTCCAAGTACAAACCAGAAACTCAGAGAGGAATCAAAAACACTCAGAGCATCACAGAGACACTGGGAACAAAACTGATGAGCTGATACAGACAGAGGGAAGGACTGAGACTGAAATAAAGAGGCAGCTGATCAGGGACAGGTGGAACAATCAGGACAGTTACAAGGCTTAACTACGACAGCTCCATACTGCTCAGCGTTTGTAGTGAAGCAGTTTGTCCTGACAGTCTCACACGAGTGGTTTGAAGTGATGAAAGCTTCAGCAGCTGATCTGTAGCATCGAAACCAAAGAAGGTGACTGTTGTTCTGTGTGGGCGAGCTGCCTTCACTGAAACAAACCCACAGCTTCTTTTCACAGAGCTGCAGAGACGCTGCGGTCACTGTTCACAGGGTCAGTCAGGGTTAATGAGACATTAAACAAAAGAATGAAAGAACACAAATAAACAGGATGAGCCAGAGACTGAGTGCTTTACAGAGACCTCAAATATCTCAGTCTCATGATATGCAGCGGTCACAGCACTGATCACAGATCAGGACTCACACAAAGACAATAAATACATCAGTGTTAACAGAACAGTTATCTTTTCCACACACTCAAGCCTAGACATGAAACATGCTGAACGTAGTTTTACTGGTTAATCTGTAATGAGAGTGATCACGAAATAAAGAAACCTCCCATCACAAATCAATAACATCACTTCTCATGTCACACAGGTGAATCGACTGCCAAGCTTCATTAGTCCACTAAACTTCCTCCATCTGTGATCAGTTCCGTGCAGCTAAAACAAAGATAATATACAACGATCTTCACTCGCAGTTCATCGACCCTTCTACTCATTTCTGACTTTGTACACCATGATTTCTTTCTTTACGGTGGCCGGTGAGATTAATTTGACAACTAATGTGCATAATTAAGGAAACATGGTGCAAAACAGAAAAAGATCATCCAGAAATGATGCCAAGTCAAAAAATGTACAAACCCCAAAAGCAAATGCAACAGAACAACGCTGTGACACCAGCTGCCCCATCAGAGTGCTCAGGGTACAACTCTCTGATGGTAAGCTTCGCTAGTCAGAGAATTTAATTATAAACTATGCTTCGATTGACCAGCCACCAACTGATGTCAGCCTATATATTAGGCCCAATCCCATCTCCAACTTTGACCCCTAACCCTCGTTTTCCAGTGAACTTGCCCCTCAGAACAGAGTTACGAGGGTTAGTGGTTGAAATCGCCTCATAAAGCTGACATCAATGCTGTTGTTGACATTTCTAACATCTGAATACAAAATGAATAGTAGAATCCTGCTGGTTCGTATATTCCAGCTGTGTCTGTCACGCCTCTCTTGGCCACAGGTGCAGAATAGGACACACCTGTGCGTCCTCGCTCGTGGCTCCTCTGGCAGGCCTCGTCTCTTCATGAGCAGTTGCGGCATCCTTCAGCATGTCTCGCTGGCAGCACAGGCAGGAGGGCAGAGGAGATAAGAGGCATAAAACAGAGAAATTAAAAGCCAAATAAATTGATTTTATTCTAGAAACTGAAGTTAGTTCTAATATTTTTTACCTCTGCGTTTCCCAGAGTCACGTTTTCTCAACACCAACAGCAGCAAAGCCACACAAAACACTGTGCTAATAGTCTTTATGAGGAAGTAGAGGAGAACAGGAAGTTGATCGGAACAAAAGGGAATGTTCCCTCTGTGATTTCCTGGAACGACAATACCGTTGTTAATGTCCCAACTTTCTATCCATTTCATTCACAGAACTGTGTTAGTGCTTAAAACTGTCACTTTGACTTTTCACATTTTTTTTCAGTCTTTGGGTTTGCAAAGTAATCAGATGTCATTCAGGTGATCTCTCACCTGTGACGGTGAGCTGGCTCTCCGGCGATTCTCCAACTCCAGAGATGCTGCACTTGTAGAGTCCTTCGTCACACTTGTTGACATGTTGAATCTTCATGTCTGCAGTGGCGCTGCTCCTGATGAACAGGTCATTTCTATAGAAGGAAGCTGAGATGTTGGAAGACGGTGTCTTGGTTTTGCAGTGTAAGGTCACGTGGTCTCCCTCCATCACCGGGTGGACAGGAGTCTCCAGGATCAAAGAACCAGCTCAACACATGCATTATTGGTATTATTGTGAATGATATATAACATTTCAGACAGACAGTGTACTTAATGGTTAGTATATTCATTACACCTATGCAAATAACCTGACTTACTATACAAACCTACTGTAAGCTAACTGACTGGAGACTAAACCTGCATGCATTCATTAGATGGAAAGTGGCGGATTCAATGCACAAGCATGCTGGGATACCTGGTCATGTGGACCAAGCTGGTGGCGAAGCTCACATCGAGACAGCCAATGCAGCGATACTCTGAACAGCTATGTGCACAACCAGGAAATGCCAAAGCGACTGAACACATTGTTGACCTACCAGTGACGCTGATGGTGACGGTCCCACTCTTCTCTCCCTCTCCGGTCTCACACCAGTATTCTCCACTGTCGTCTACATAAACATCTCTGATGATGCAGACGGACTCGTTTAAAAATCCCCAGCTTGTGCCACATGAAGCACTTTCACTCGAGATGTCCTTCATCAGTCTCCATCCAAGCGGCCTTTGGAACCCCTCGCAGTAAAAAGAGATGAGCTCGTACTCAAAGAACTGAAGTCTGGTTGGAACGACACGAGGAAAAGCTCCGTCTGACACCGACAAGAGAGACGGAGACGTTAGACGATGCAGAAAGTGAAGATTTCATCAAATCAAAACATAAAACTTCACACAAAAATTCACGTCAAAATGAATATTTTCTTCTTCCTTCTTGTCGTCTGGACGTCCTCTCTTCATGATGTTCTTTAACTGCACAAAATGTAAACTTGGCTCGTGTCTTTAAATAGGGAATCATGCAAAAAAGTTCACGTTAAAGGTAACAACGAAATGAAATAGTTACTTACGAGCTCTTTGAGCAGAGGAACAGTCCTTAACGTGCGTCACCAGCATCAACAATAGATTGATAACTGTACAGACAAAGGAAGAGAGTTGAATATAGTAAAGCTCAAGTATCAAGTATCATAAAATGTAGATTGTAAATGTAGAAACTTTGCTGACACCGACTTTATCTGAAGTAATTACATTAAATTGAACAGATGTAAGAGTTCGACCTCTCCTGATCTTCGTCAGAACGTCACAACATGAGACAGACTCAGTACTCACACAGTCTGATGCAGAGAGATGTGGCCTCCATGGCGTCCTGCTGCTCACTGAACATAAGACTCCTCTGCAGTTGACGTTCAGTGCTATGTATAAGTTCCTCTTCCTGTGTGGCTGACGTCTGCAGCATGAAGGCTTCACGTTGTTGCTCTGTGTCGTCTAACTCAGGAGGGACCGGTCCTACACTGCCCTCTGCAGCAAACCAGCCACTGTCACCACCTGATACTGCCCATGACCCTGAAGACTCCTTTTTCAATGAACACAAATCATTGATGATATTACTATTACTAACAATATTAAAAGGTAATGATGGACAGAAGGTGATTGGAGGTTGCAACAAATACACGAACAAACAACGATTACAATAAAGGTTTAATCATCAAAACATGAAGAAAACCGTAACCATTTACAATGTTCAACCCTAATGTGGCAGGCTCAAATCTGGGCCACACGCTTTAGAAAACATCATACTTATAATGATTAATTATGTCATCACCATGCACATAGTACAGGATATACAGCATACAGTAGAGATTTGTCTGCACAAACAATGTCAGGCCTTCGGGGGGCAGCAGTGAGCTTAGCCAATCAATCATCAGTGTTTTTTAAAATGTGTCTTTTCCCAATGATTATCCACATGTTCGTGATTTCTTTCCAGGACGTGTCAAGCGGCATTTACTCATAAATACCCAGTAATGGAAACCATGCCATCATATCTTTTAACTCACAGTGTTGATGACCATGCAGTATATAATTATGGCATGAAGCATAGGAATACACAGATATCATAAGGAATTAAGAAATACATCGGTCACAGTTAAAATCTAAATATTAAAATGTATTAGTATGACTGGAAATATCAGGAAGTGTGGGATCTTTTGAATAAACCTGTGTTAGTCATTAGTTTCTGTGCATTCATAGGAATTGTACTGATAACAAGGTTATCATGCTATTAAAAGTTAATTACATCCATTGGGTAACAGCATTTATAGGACACGACTACATTGTCAGCGGTCTACATAGTTGCAGCTGTAAACTCATGTGTGTGCTGATGTATCATCATCATGTTAGTATTTGACCACAATGAGTGTATTGTAAAATCTGCAGATGTTCTGTCTTTGTAAACAGACGTGTGAACAAGTAGAGCAGATGGAACAACATGTTTTAACTGTTCTACTGCAATAAAAAATAGAAACAGATGCTTTCAATTCACTAAAAGCCATAAAAAGTCCTGAAATGTAAGAAAGTTTGTTTAAAAGCTAAAAGATGTTACAGTCCTGTGTCCCTTCATACATATTGTATGTATAGACACACACTCTCCACACTAAATCTCTCCTCTTCCCCTCTTCTTCACTCCATTGTCATTACTCAATCATGCCTTTAAGACACATAGGATGTACGAACATATCTGCAATACATGCTTCTGCTTACTTTTACTTACACTCTGAAAGATATCAATAAAAATACAGAGCAGAGATGAAGTTTATATTGCCTAATTGATCGTATGATACAAGCAACTGTCTTCCGTTAGAAGTTGGTTGACACTTGAAGAGGGAGCTGGTGTTGCAATGGAGCTGGATGCTCCTGGTCCTGTTATTAAAATAAATACAATTATACCTGTCAGAAAATACTTTCTTTTAAACTATAAAAGAATATAGGTCTTAAAAAAAGCAACAATAGAAAGTTTTTTTGGGGGGGGTTCTACGTAAGATTCACATGGATTCTAGTGGACTTGATTGCAGAGTCTTACCCGTGCTCAAAGTATAGACACCTTGTGCAGTCAAGGATTGATCTGATAGAGAGAAATCAGCATAAGTCACATATGCTTTGACAAGGACATTAATAAAAAATACTGTTAATATGTTTACCCTATTCCACCTGTACACAGTTTAGACTTGCACTTGTATGTGCACATGAGCACTCAACCGACAAAGCTCCAAGGTTGCTGCGGACTTCACATGAATATTTCTTGTATGTCTCCTCATAAAAATAAAAGTATAGGGTACGTTGTCATGTACATCCTATGGAGATTCACTACTCGGCTCGGGTGCAGCTTCCCCCTTGACTGTTAAGCCAACGCAGAAGCTGCTAATTCGATTCTGTTTACCTGTTTATCTGTGTTGGTTTCTTATGTGTTTTTTGTCTGAGATGCTAAAATAAAAAAGCTAAAATTACCATGAGCACCTATACTCCTGATGCACACACAGGCGAAGATACTTTAAAAACGCATGCGTGACGTTTTAAACCTATTTATTAATTCCGTGGTTCACAAACAGTGTTGTCAGGAATAACTTATAGGGTGACAAACTTGAAGCTGTTTAAGCTATCTGAATAAAGACATAACAGCTTACATTTCGGGTTTGTCAGTGTCATGTTAATTACCTATTTTCTTCCTTGGTTTTGTGACAGCGGCCTCTGTGTCTTGAGGTTCATCTGCACTGGTCTCTGCAGACATTATCATACAAAATGAGTTGTGTAACATTTAGATTTCTGTGTATGTCATTATTAAGTGAATTACTTTTTTTTTTTACTGTGTTTCCTGACAACAGTATACGTTTGCAGTTGAAGATCACCTACACTCTCCTCACTATAACCAAGAACCATTTTAAACCTTACAAAACTGTGACTGTTTGACAATGTCAGTAATAAGAAAATATATATGTAAAAATAAAAATGGGCCTTAAGTCAGAAAAGGTTGGCCACACTGTTTTCTCTCACCTCCGACAACCAGCCGGCTCTCTGGTGATTCTCCAGCCCCTGAGATGTTACACTTGTACCGTCCTTCATCAGACTTGGAGACATTGTGGATGATCATCTGTCCAGTAGAGCTGCTTCCAATGAAAAGGCCATTTTTATAGAAATAGGCTGTGCCTTTGGAGGGATCTCCCTTGTTTCTGCATTGCAAAGTGACATCTTCTCCCTCCTTCACAGGAAGAGCAGGACTCTCCAGGATCACAGGACCAGCTGAAAACCACCATAGAGAGTAAGAGTAAACTTTCATTTGTAGGCATTTACATATTTTCTTAATGTTTTTTGGTAGTAACATCCAAAGTTCATATGTGTTGAATGCACCTGTCACTATGATGTTGACAGAGTTGCTTTTCTTTCCATCAGCTTCGCACCAGTATTCTCCGCTGTCCGTTGAAAAGGCAGTTGCAATGGTACAGGATCCAGTCATCTCCACTCTAATGTTACATATAGTGTCAGTTCCCTTGATATTCCTCATCACTCTCCATTCTCTCCAATGTTTAAAAACGCCCCTGCAGTTTATAGAGACAGACTCATATTCAAAGAGCTGCAGTCTGGGTGGGGTGACAGTAGGAAAAGTTGCATCTGAGAAAGAAAAAAACAAGACAGACATGAAATTTGTCTCTTGAAAAGTGTTTTTCTTCTGTGAATTACTTAGTTTGAGAGCTATGTTAAAAGGTGATGAATCGTATTTATTGTCAACAAGACTGTATTTTTTATGATCAGAGATTAATTTTGCATCATGTCAACAGTTAAAAGTACATTTTAATCTGGCTTGAAGTATAAACTGGATTTAAAATGTTAAAATATTTGAGTTATACACTTACCAGCTTTGTGAGAGTTGTGCTGAACCTGTGCACATAGCAATGTCAGGACGTTCATCACTGTAAAGACAAGAAAACTCCAATTTAGACACTTGGCATAGAGGCTATTACAGTGAGGATGCAGTGATCTATGACGGACTGAGTACTCACACAGTCTGCTGCAGAGAGCTGTCACCTCCATGTTGACTTGCTGCTGACTGTCTGATCGTCAGGGTGAGACACAGCACAATGAGGTGAGCTCTTCCTCTTCCTGTGGAGTTTATTTCTGGGTACTGAGGCGTTGCTGAAGTCTGAGCTGCTCTGAGAGAAGCAACCAGAACTTAGGTCAGAGGCCAACAATTGACGCTTGACCTAACCCTCTAGTGTCAGTACTGGATGTGAATGGCTCTGTGGTCACGTTAACAATAATACATATGCAACTTCAACCTCCAGTCCTATGTGCTTTGGACTGTTATTAACGTTGTGATATGCTTACTGATATAGGCATTACCCCGGTCTCTTGGGACAAAGTTCAGTGTATGACCTATTCAACCACCCCGACCATCTACTAACTTGAACATAGTGATGCACTAGAGGGGCACTTCAAGTAATGTAAGTACAGCGTCACACTGACCAGGCTGTTGTATTTGACATGCTGACATGAGAACAGGCTGCACTCATTTATATAGCGTACATGATTTACACTATAAACTGCTGTTGGTAATTAACCACAGTGATGGGAAGTTTAGTTTGTGGGTGACCACTGTGGGCGAGTGCATGTAAAATGAGCAGCAGTTCATCTTGTAAACAGCACATTCAGACGAGTGAACAGGCAGCGCACACAGACCGACATCTCAAAAATAAGCTCGGATGATGTGGGAACGTTGATGATCTCAGATGGCTGATGCTAATTATTATACTGGTGATGCCGACCACGGTAGTTATTTTGTAACGCGTTTACATGCTTCGCTTCGCTTCGCCCATGACTGTCTATGACGGTGAACTCCAGTTTATACTTTACATTGTCATTTTTAGAATTGTCTTCAGAAAGATGCATACTCTGCACACTCTTTAACTGTCTGTCAGTATATTTTCTTTACTATCTTCTGTGGCATGCTGTTAAAATATTAAAATGTCAATGGTTATGTTCATTAATCAATAAAACCTTACCTCTCCAAGGACTTATAGATATTCTGACAAAATATTCCTAAAAAGGTAGGTATGTACTTAGGTACGTACAGAGTTAATATCTGGCTCTGACCTCATGATTCCAGTCAACCAAGCACTGAACTCAGCACAGGGAGTGACGATACGAAATAAGGACAATAAGAGATAAGAGACCATAGTGAAATCAAACCAAGTTTATTCTTATAGAAAGTTAAGGCAATTCAAAGTGTTACAATTCAGATGTTTACTAAATAGGTAAAATATGCCCCTAACCCTAACCTACATGATCATTTACAGTATTTACAAAGCTTGCCTCCATGGCACTTCCACAGTTTTTTATGTTTTGTTTTTTTCCCCATTCAAGTGAAATTGTCCTGGCAAACAGGTGAAGGGGAGGGTGGAGGTGAACCTTTTTAAATGCAATATAAACAGCAGTGTGCACGGCAGCAGTAAAAGCCACAACTTCCAGAATGATCATGCTGTATGTATATAAAAGTATGCCATGTGAGTGTAGCAGTGGACCGGAGCTGATTGCTTGAGCTGGCGCACAGACTCTTGAATTAATTACATTCCTTCGTTTGTACACATAACATGCACCTTCAACCAGAATGTCTCCTCCAACTTTCAGTATGGTGACTCCGCTGTGTCTGACCTGTAAGACGAACAGGATCTGTAAAAACGATGGAAAAACAGTCCCTCCGCACAGACCAGAGATGTTCTATTCTGCACATCAATATTAAACACAAGCATGCTCATACACAGTGCTTCCTTGTATAATTGGTGCACTTGCTCATGTGCAGCCAAATGGAGCTGTTAAGGGAACAGAGGATCACAATTGTAAAAGACAACTGGACACACTCTGAAAGCACATGCACCCTGTGCTTTATACCTTGAGCCATATATTGTTTAAAACCTTCATTAATGGAAGTTTTTTCAGTTAACAATATGGTGATGTTTCAGAAATTGCTTTGGTGAGCTCATGGTACGAGTTGATGTGATGTGGTTGCAAGATCTAGAAAAGAAGATCTTGGGTGAAGATTATTTGATTCCCGACTGATCTGTGTAAATGCCACTTGGAAAACACACAGGTAGCTTACCGGTTTGTTGAAAAGCGAAAGTGCAGATAGAGGGAGGAAAGGTCAATGTTCCTAAGAAAATTCAAGAAACACCAAATTTAAATATGTACAAGATGTTGATTTACCAGGAAACATCACAACAACTTTAGCAATCCCTGAATCTAAGTGAAAACTTTCTAAAAATCGACTGCAGTGATGACAAATCATGAGCTATTTTAAGCAAATATTGGCATCACATTCTGCATTAAAGAGCTCGCTTTAACTTGGAATCAGTTCTTTCTGTACCTTTTTTTGCAGCAGTAAAGCAGCGCCATCACCAACCACGGCGCCACCAATAAAACAGTCCCAATGATCCGTAGCACAGTGAAGCCATAAGGGGAGCACTTCTGGCAGTCTTCATGAAGGCATCCAATCCCTGCAAGATGTAAGTATTTTTATATTATTTATAAGTATTAAAAACTCATCTGCATATGCATTTCTGTCTCGCTATATTTGAAGTCATTGATATGTGTCATGCTGCGAGTGATGCAAAAGACACTTTGAAATTCAGCCACCAGAGCAGGCGGACATTTGTAGAAATCAGATTTGAATGATGGATTGGATCAAATTTGCAAAAATCACATTTCATGTGGTCTTTTGTTGTCTAGACTTCCTTAAAATCAATGCGGATACAATCTGGATTGGCCAAAAAACAGATTTGGGCTGGCAGTCTGAACATAGATTAAGTTGAGACCCTGTTATCGCTCACCTCTGACAGTCAGCTCGCTCTCTGGTGATACTTCAGCAACAGAGATGTTACACCTGTAAAGTCCCTTATTAGATTTGGAAACACTGTGGATGGTCATCTCTCCTTTAGCGCTGCTCCCAATGTGGACTCCATCTTTATAGAAATCGGCAGAAGTAAGGTTGGATGTCTTGTTTCTGCAGCGCAGAGTCACATCTTTCCCCACCATCGCAGAAACAACGGGACTCTCCAGGATCACAGACCCAGCTGATCACCAGGCAAGGGTAAAAAATATTTCTATTTGTTAAAATTGATTTAATACGTAGTGTTGCTTACAATTAGAGAGCATTTAGGTTAGACATAGAAAAGTCAAACAAATGTTAGCATGTAGAAGCAGCCAACTGTACCTTAAAGGGCAAACATCATGCTAACATCATAAAATCATAGTATACTCTCTAAAACTCTATCATTTACACTTTGTGATATGAGGCACTTTTTCTTACATGTTTGAATATTAAAATATGGAAATCAATACACCCACAAATGGACAACTCTTCAAATAGCTGCATGTCAGACACTATTCAAAACCTTTTTTTATTGCTATAGGCTGAACACTGTCACTATGATGTCGACAAAGTTGCTTTTCTTTCCTTCCGCTTCACACCAGTATTCTCCGCTGTCCATTGAAAAGGCAGTTGCAATGTTGCAGGGTCCCAATATCTCCCATCCAATGTTACATGTTGCATTCATCCCCTTGATCTTCCTCAACACCCTCCAATTGGTGAAATCGTTTGAAACTCTCCAAAGTGAAGCTGTCTGATGAAGGAACTTACAGATGCCTTGTCCCAAAAAAGGGAACACAATCTGAAGTGATGCTTGCTGTGGGTAAGTGGTCATTTATCCATTTATAAAAATAAATACAAGAATAACGCAACTGACACCACTTTGATACACTCGAGAAAGAAAAGTGATTATCATCAAAGGGGATTTGGTTAGGTTTAGGCACAAAAACTGCTTGATTAGGCTTTGCTGTTTCACGGGGTACAGGAGTTCTGGTTTCAAGGTCAATGGTTCTGTATGGCACATTGCCCTTCCCTGACCTCCACCCCTTTTGGGAATTTGTTTCTCTGTATACTAAGTTGGGTGGAGTAATTGCCCTGGTTGTCAAAGGCACATTTGTTAGGTTCAAGCAGAAAAAAACTACTTGGTTAGATTTCTGAAAATATTTTTAACATTTGCTTTCATATGGGTCACGAAGCTCATGTCCTTGCTGAAAGTCCTTTATGCACAACCTCCATCACTATTGGAACTTTGCAGCTTTGTATACTTCAGCGGCAAAAGCAGTCTAATATTGCTGTGGATGGGTTTCCATTGGACTTACTTTACAGCAAAGTGTGTCTCATGCAGATGTCAAATGGCACTCTGGTAATAAAATCAAGCTTGACTTTTAGCAGTTTAATATTCCTAAATTCTGTCTTTTAAAAATGGGTTGCACACCAATGGCTGCCAGCCAAGATTTCAGCACATAAACAATGTAGAACTAGTCCTTGTCAACTTGTCAACTGTTTAAACAATCATTGTGAAATTTTCATCAATAGGCTTGGTCTCCTCACCTGTTCTGGGGCTTTCCAGACTCAGCAGTGAATGCAGTGGAGTGTTGTTACAGTGTAACTCTACAGGCTGGTATCCAGAACCTGAGGTGTTCTGGCTGGACGGTGAGGGAAACCTCCTCTCTGCTGGACCTACAGAGACAGTCAGAGGTCCTGATGACCTCTATACTGTCAGCAGCAGAGTGACTGTGGAGAAGAGACACAGCAACAGCTTCACCTGTAGAGTCCAACAGAACAGCACCAACCAGATCAGAGAGACACTCATACATGTTCCAGGTAAATAATTTATATCTATATGTCCATGTGAATATTTGTTTATGGTTAAGTTTGATTTATTGCAGATAAAATCTATTTTCTGTGTCTTATTATTTCAGGAGATTTATTTGTGGTTGGCTTTTGCTCTGTTGGTCGTATCATCATTGTCTCGGTCGTTGGCCTCATCTGTATCCTTGCAGCTGTCTTGGGTGCATTTTTAATAGGACGCAAAGAAATCCGTAAGTCACAAATTCAGTGTTCATAACTTTAAGTAATCCATCAGTTATAGGGTATCTTGGCAATTTTTCTACCAAATTCTATTTTCCCATGTGGACAAGAGTTTTTGAAATTGGTCCAGTGATTATGAGAGGGCTGCAACCAACAGCTGCAAAATGGGCAGCAGTGTAATGTTTCGGGGTGCGCAATCACCCCGTCAGGTTAGACTGTAGTCTGTTTTGTGGCTTCCCACTGTAGTGTTCTTACTTAATACCGGACCGAGTTACATTTCTAGTACAAACACAAGTGAACAAATTGAGTCAAATACAACAAGTTTGATTTTTATTTTTTATATTCTCACAGAGACCAAGACAAACCATGATGATAAAACTGAGCTGGGAGAACGTCAGTCTCCGACGGGGTCAGGCAGAGAGAGATCCCAACTCCTAGCTGAAACTGAGAAAAAGAACCATATGAACAAAAGCAGCAAAAGCCTTGATGAAGAGTTAGCTAAAAAGGAAGTACAACTGGAAGATGTGCTAAAGATTATTGAGACATTAAAGAACCATAAGAGGGATCTGAAGAGACAGAAAGAGAGAGTCTCTGAGATATTTATGGAGATTTTAGAAAAGGAGATGAAGACAGAGGAAAAGAAATGGATTAATAAGAAAAAAGAGATCAAACTGAGAAGAGTTGCAGCATGTGATGAAATAGTTAAGAACACAGAGAAACTGATGGAGACCACAGAAGAAATGATTATTGTGATGACAGAGATGAAGGTGAGGCTAGAAGAAGACCAGAAACAAGTAAATAAACAACTAAAGGAAGTAAAGAGATTAGATCCTGATGAAAACAGACAGAGCAGTCAGGGAATGAGGACGTCAAACAAATAATGAAGAGCCCCTCGTTTATCTCAACATACAATAGGAAAAAAATATTTTTGAATCTCACTCCCAACTCGTCAAAAACCCTTTTATTACAAATTGCTCTTGTAACCCATCCCAAGGGAGCAGTGGGTGAGGGTCACGCCTGGTGACCGCTCCAGATCCGAGCCAGCACAATGACAGAAGAACAAACCTGTTGTGCATGTTTTTATGGTGGGGGAAACCAGATTACCCGCAGACAACCCATGCAAGCACCGGGAGAGCATGCAAACTCAAACCAGAAAGGGGTTCGAATCCCACTGAGGCAAGAGTGCTTACCACTGCGACACCATGTTGATCCATCAGATATTTTGTTAAATATATTTTGTGCCCTGTTTTCACACAATGAACATAAACATATGACAAAGTGAAAATTACTTAAACTTGATGCTCTAGTATACTGATTCTGTTTCTGTTTTTCTCCTTGTCTTCTGATAAGCATCCCAGTTTTATAGTACTTAATATTAATGTTGGTGTTGCATAGCAGTTGTTTTTTAATATATTGTAATATTGTGATGACCGATACTGTTTTCTTCAGTGACAAGGGTCAGGGCACTCCTAAATTGAATCTCTCATCATGTTTTTATTAACTTTTACTAGTCATTGATTATTAATGTGGCATTTGTTAACATGCATGTGTGCGAAGAAGAAAAGTGAAGTTGGCTTACTACCAATTAATGAATTAATACACATATTAAATTCTGTTCAGACAAATGGCAATGTCTTTTCTACAAAACCAGAGAAATGTGACAGTCTTGCAGATTATAGAAACACTTGATAGCCATGTTCATATTGTATTATAAACATGCAAAGACACTCATCATCTTCATCATTTTTTTCATGAATTCATTGTATATAATATAACCACTATAAACCCTGTAAAAATGCTTTGCAAAATCCTGTTCACTAAATATTTGTTCTTGTTCTTGTTCTTGTGTGGAATATGGAGACACAATTGAATCCCAAATGTATTAAATTATTTTTAATGGCAACCTACCATCACAGCTTTTTGATCAATGTTAATACAGACATTTTTCTATTCTGTTTAATATTACAAATATCACCTAGAAAAGCAACATGGTGTCAAGAATGTAAGCCAGTTTTTCTGCCAGCTGTTGGTGGTTGTTTCTTCTCCTCTACTGCCATCATCTGGTTAAAATGATCATTTGTCCAACATTATCTTTCTATCACCCTCATCTGTACTTTGTGTGAAGGGCTAGTTTTCAAATGTTAGCATGCTAACAGACTGAGCTAAGATGATGAACATGGTAAGGAATTACAACTGTTTAAAATCAGGATTGTCATTTTGAGCAGGCTGACATGAGCATTTAGCTCCAAGCACCACTTACTACAGGCTCATAGAGCTGCTAGCATGACTTTAGACTCCAATTTATGTTGGGTTATGTCTCACGTGAGAATCAAAAGCTGAATATTTTCATACTGCCAGTGTATTAAGTACACTTTTAGGGCTTGGTTGCATCATCTGTTTTCATTTTTACATTTTTATGTTCATATGTGAATTTTACTTTGCCTCTTGCATATTTACAAACGTTCAATATTTAGTACAACATCCATGGATAAGAAGAACCATTAAGTGTAATAACAATGCTTTATAGTTTTTTTGTGTTCCATCACCTACATGAAATGTGTGAGCCCAGACTGTATGGCAGGGTTACACTTCAATACTTGTTTTGCTTTTAGTGATTTAGAATGAACACAATATATACAAGCCTTCTTTTTCGTTGACAATATTTCACCTTTGGAGGGCAGCATTGAGCTATGAGTGCTGACACGTGGACATTTACTTAACACAAAATGTGTGACATTGTTCCGTGTATCTGCATGCTTTTTTTCATTGGACAGATTACATTTCACATTCGTTCATTATAGATCTGTGACACTGATGTTAGTGGTTCACCACAGAGACTACATTTAAAACCAGCAGCAGCGACTCTGTTCTTATAACTAGCATCTTCAGATGTGTTAACAGAAAGGGCAGGTAGAGCGAGGTGGGTTACCGTCACACCATAACAAACTGCAATCTTTCAAAAATAGACTTGCAAAGCTCTCACATGAAGGCTAGTTTGATCTCAAAGTCTGATAACCTTGTCAGTCTATTTAAAAATGCGTCATGCATCAAAAACAGTCATTCTACTTACAATTTCTTCCGTTAGTAACCATGTTTATGTATATATATATGCGTATATATATATATATATATAGTATGCTCTAAGGTTGCATTTCTTTATGTCTTGCAATCACTGTTTCTCATCAACCCTTCAGTCGTTTTTTTTTGCTGTCAGTATCCTGCAAGATACAGAGTTACAGTGGTCAACTTGGTAGACATATGGTGATATCGTATGCATGATTAGCGATTAATACAGCAGTCAAGCTTTTATTTAACCATTATTTGTTTTACTATGAAGTGAGATTTAGTAGAATGTTCAAAACTTACCTTTCTCCTTCCTCGTTGTTGTGACAGCATATGTTGCATCCTTCATGTGATAACCTTTTGACTACCTGTAACAATGTATTCATTTATATATATATATACTATGATCAGCCTTCTTTGTATTTCTCTTAATCCCAACTTTGTATACAATCACTGGTTTATCAAAAGCATTTGCAAAGCAAGTTGTTCCCCTATCTGGATAAAATGTTCAGTTTTAGCCCCCACTCATAAAGAAATGCAAATTTCCAAACTAAAAGTAGCATAAAACTCTAAAATCTATCTATGGGATTCACATGTCAATTATGAAAACACCAAGAAACAAGTTCCAAGAATATGAAGCAAATAAACATTATGTGTGAAACTATAGTAGAAATTGTCATGGTGCTGCTGTGACAGCCAGGTTGTGTTTCGTTCTGCTTCCTATGTTTCTCCTGTCCGCCTTCCTCCCCCCTCCCTTTTCTCCCTCACCTGCTTTTCCACGTGTGTGTGGCTGGAGGTGTGGCCACAACAGTGGAGTGGCACGCCTGCCCTTCATCTAGTCATCACCTGCCGACAACATAACCCGGGTCTCCCCACAACTCCGGCACCAGATTATTCCGTAACACACGGTGATCACATTGTGCCATAAGTCTAGTTCGTACGTTCTACAATTACATGTCCTTTGTTTTTGCCTTTTAAGCTAATGCTCGTCCTGTTTGATTCACCCTGCAGAAAACCTTGTCGCTACTCCGCGCCGTTGCCTGCCTTGCCTTGCCTGCCGGTCTGGCTGAACCCCGGACTGCCCACCTGCAAGTCCCTACCAATCTGGACCTCGCACCTGCCTACCACCTCAGCATCACCACGAAAATAAACCTTTTCAACTTGCAAGCTCTGTCTCCGGTCTCTGCATTTTGGGTTCACAAAGACTCAATCGTAGCAGAAATAATATAATGTCAAAAAATTACCTCTCTTCTTCTTGGGTTTTCTGACACTAGCGTATATGGGTATTTGTGGATTCGGTACACTTCCTTGGTCATCCTCTGAAAACATAAATATAATTAAGTATTTAATAGAATGAAGACATACAGTTATGCATGCTGCTTTATTTCGTAGGGTTCCCCAAGGAAGTATCCTAGGTCCCCTCTTGTTTATCATATACATAATAACTGTAGGACAAATTTTGTGTAAAGATGCCTTTGATTTCCATTGCTATGCAGATGAAACCCCACTGTAAGATCTGGCTACTTAACTTACTGTCTTATCTAAATGTATTTCTATAATGGCAGAAATATACTATGTGACTGCAGTTTATTGTGCCCTCGCCAAAAAAAAAAAATGGATACGTATCAGATTATAACATAAGTTATTGTTATAAGAAGATGTTTATGTCATTTCAGAAAACCGTTGTTGTTCTAACAATGTTATCTTTTTATGAATTGAATGTTTCACATTATGAGGTGATCATTCATGTTGTTACAATGTGAAATAACTGAGGACATAGTTCGCAGAGAACAGATGCATGCTTTTGAAACAAGACAAATAGTATATTAAAGTAAAATACTTCAATAATAAATGTATCAAAAATAACTTGTGACCTTATGACGTGACACATTTCATGTTAAAGGTAAGTTATAAGTGTTATAACAAGACATTTTCTCACTGAATAATAGTATATGCATATAGGATAATGTCACACAATAATCTATTTGATACTCACCTGTTTCTGATTCTGTTTTTGGCATCTTAAATGAAAAGAAAATCTCTGTAAAACAAAATTAAGAATAATTACATTGATAAAAAAACAAAGTTAGGCTACAAAAACTTGAACATTGTAAAATAATTTATCAACAGGGAAGAGCATCAATATGGATGACCCCTCAAAATCCCAGATCAGTTTCAATGAATTACAATGTTTCTGTCTGTTTTTACCATTCTAGCCTCCTAAATGATCTGCACATGGAAACTAAAGTATGGCAAATCTAAGGTTTTCACACCTTGGTGTGGCAAAAGGTGAAGCTGACAGGGTAAACTGGCTGGGCTGTTACACACTTTGGCACAATACTTGTCAGACCTCCACATACCATCCCATACTGGGTTTGTGATACAGTAGCCACCTAAGGCACAGTGGTTTGTTGTTTTAATGTGCATCGATTTGAGACAACCGTACAACTGTGGCATCAGCTTGTAATTTTGAGTTGTAATAGTTGGGCATTGTAAATTAACATAGCATTCTAATGTTTTTCAGCCCTCAGTCACTTAGGAGGATGAAAAGCTTACATTTAGCTGATCAACTGTCAGAGAAATACCTCTATTCCTGTGTATTCTGACGCTAGTACACATGGGCAGTTGTGGCTCAGGAACACTGCAATGCTCATGCGCTGAAAAAAATGTAAGTAAAAGGTTAGATTTAGTATTACAAAGAAAGACATATATCTGTTAAAACTTTTTTACACATTGTATTATGTTATTTTCTCCTGAGACTTAAATCAGTTCAGTTCAAAGTTCAAAACTAAAATACTAACGTTGAGGCTCGGGACATTGAGCTCAGACGTGACTGTTTAACCTAAATTCATTTCTGAAATGATGGTAATATACAATGTAATACTTAAGACTTGGTACTTACCTTCTTCTGATTCTGTTGTTGGTGCCTCAGATGAAACAAATGCAGCTGTGCAATGAAACAAAATTTGTGGCTTCAATGAAAAACAAAAACTTCTTTTGTGTGTATTACTTAAGCTGGACATTTTATTACACAATTTGTAGACTTCATATTACTTCCAAGAATCGTTTTCAGTACCTTTGTGTTTCTGATGCTGTAGCAGTCCCAACACCACCAGCAGTA
This sequence comes from Spondyliosoma cantharus, assembly GCA_900302685.1. Taxonomy (NCBI): domain Eukaryota; kingdom Metazoa; phylum Chordata; class Actinopteri; order Spariformes; family Sparidae; genus Spondyliosoma; species Spondyliosoma cantharus. Next base: position 1,991 of record OMLP01024414.1, on the reverse strand, counting down.
CAGGCACACAGAAAACAGCGACAGCCAGCGTTACTACGATGGGGAGCAGAAGGGAGCCAGGGCGAAGATGATGAGGAGGAGCCTCATGACTCTCCAGAGATGTTGTGCCTTGAGGTGCAGGAGTAACATATGCTGTCGACACCACGAGAAAATATGGTTTGACAACATAGAAGTACATTCATTTTACATTAATATAACACTTTTAGAAATGTTAAAAAGTTTACATGATCAGTCAGTAAGTTCATATATAACTGTTTCCTCAAAGTTATAAACCATTTCTACGACAAAATAGGTCAACATATGTCCTTTTACCATAGTTCCACTATACATGGATCTGCATCTACATGTTGGTGTAGGGCATCGCGCAATATTCTTTGTATTTTTGTTACGGTGTTTAGAAAATCTGTTTGTGATACTGCATTGTGACCATAGTTTAATTGTAGATAGTACTGCTATGTCAAATGTGTTATGTCAAATGGCAAGAGAGATTTCCCTCAGTGGAGACAATGAAGGCTAATCGGATCTAATCTAATCTAATGTAAACTATTCTGTTTAATGAAAATAGGTCATTAGTGTGTCGTGTCGAAAACGTATTTTAATTTACCATATCTAACCATAAAGTACCTTTCATTAAAGTGCATGAAACTGTACTCTAAAAGGTAACTCACAATTCAGACAAATGTAATGGAGTACAGAATAAAATGGAAATGTTAAGTACAAGTAAAGTACACTAAAGAACACTACTTGAGTAAACTGACTTGGTTCCACGACTGGTCTCTAATCATCAGTCCAGGCTGAAGTAAATGATAATTTGTTTGGATGAATTGCCATGTAAGCTGATTCAAACATTCATGGTCCCCAGAAGATGAATCTTATAATGTTGATAACCCCCCGACCCCACTTGATATTTTGGTTGTTATTGAAATGTCTCAAGAACTACTGGATGAATTTACATTAAATTTGGTATTGACATTCATGGTCTCCAGAGGATACATTACAATAACCTTGATTCCCTTGTAGTGTCTGTGTGTTGCTTATACATCCTGAGCTCTAAGGGCCAGGACAGGATGGACCAGATGCTTCCCTTTAAGTATATGTGGGAAGGCGACAATGTAAAGGTCTCATGTCTAGGAGACATTAATCAGGCCTGTAATGTGCGTCAGAACTAAGGTTAGCCTCAGTTCAAGCGGTTCGGAATAGATTAAATGTAAAACACTTGAATGTAAGTATGGAGAGACAGCCGGACCATTTTTAGATAACATCAACACAGTCCACGCAACACATCCACCCCAGAGATAATTTATAGGGGTGTTATGCAGACCCATTCCTCTCGTATAGGATAGAGGGACCCTCAGTCCCCGAAAGTAAACAACTAGAGGAAGTAGGCGGGTATGAGCGAATGGACTCTAAAAAGGACCCGCGCACCAGAGATCGGTGTGGATTTTGGTTGATCTCCTAAGACTGAGGGTTCGAGAGGATTTCAGATAGAGCAGAGGGCAAAGCATTTTGGGCAACACTTTGCTGAGATTTGAGAATACCAGGGAGTGGCCACACTCTGGTTCGGACGCTGGCTTGAGATCTGTTTCAATAAAGATTGCTCTATCATTCCACCAGCCTTGCCTCCGCAGAATTCTTTTATCAACATACTACACGCCAACACCTTTGGAGGACGACAGCCCATACACTTCACCCTCTCATTAGGTCACTGAATTTGAGTTCACCACTACTGTCAGTAAAGGTGTAAGAATAGAAGCATTTTTTGTACCATCTGTCTGTTATTATGGGATGTAATGAACAGCCTTAAGGATCCACTTGACATTGATAATCACTGTTGTTGAGCTTTATTTTTATATATAATTAAACAATGGAACACTGATATGTCTCACCTCCAACAGCCAGCCAGCTCTCTGCAGAATCTCCAGCCCCAGAGATTCTGCACTTGTAGAGTCCTTCGTCAGACCTGGAAACACTGTCGATGGTCATCTCTCCTG
>OMLP01024412.1:0-22248 GCA_900302685.1 Spondyliosoma cantharus | reverse complement strand
TATCCGCCAAGAACCAGCTGTGGAGACATTCAAGTATTTAAAAACAAAAAGTGACTTGAGTATTATAATATGATTTAATATAAGTGAATATGTGTAATAGGGAGCTCAGGACTATATAGTAGTTGCAACGTGCGTAGTAAAAGTAATGAACCCACCAATAGGGTTTATCAGAGCGCCTGACTGAGCACGCAGGAGTTTTGGAATCAGCCTGTTGGAAAGCACTGACAGATAGTTGTGTCATTCCATCACATGGATGAGATGATTCACATGAGCTGATTAATGCTGCATAGGCATTCATCCGTACAGTGTACACGTCACGTTTTGCTGACTGTGAAACAAGACAAACGTGCAATTAAGACAACTTTGAGACGACTCTGTTGTGTGTGTGTGCGTGTGTTCGCGTGTGTCCAGTGGGTGGTCTTCACAAGCACACACACACGAGGCAGGTTAAGCCAAGAAGCAGCAGAAGGGGGAGATAACAAGTGGAATTGTGCTCTAAGAGGATTATCAGCGTCGTTAGTCACTCGCCGGTCCTGTCGATGGATGCTGGTTGGAGCGCAGCGCACCGAGACGCCGGGCTATAAAAGGGCGAGGAAACGGGTCACACTCGATCTGGTAGACGGAAGGCCTTTTGAACCGATGGTGTCTTATATGTAGATCAACAGCGACGTTACAGGATGATCCGTGGTAGTTTTTGCCTGCTGGGAGCGCACGGGAATCTGGCACCGGGACTGCGTCTGCACCAGAGAGCGGTTTCCTGAGGGGGCGGTTTAGTGATAGGCTGTTTCTGACATGAAGACCCGACCGGCGGGGATCGGCAATGTCAATGCGGACTGGATGGGCTCGCTCCCCTCCAAGCTCAGTGCCATGCCCCTCAAGCACCTCGCCGTGCCAGGTGAGAACGTCGTGCGTAAAGATGATTGGCCTCTCCGCTGCGCATTCATCTGTCCATCACACCTACATTGATACCCCTGAAAGGATAACAGATCTACAATTCTGGGAAGAATGTGAAATGAATACTGGCATACATTCTACATGCAATTCTAAAAAAAATAGGCTACATACAGATCAGCTCTTTTTTACTGTCTTTACCCACTGACCCCTTCCCTCCTTTTACTCTTATTATCCTTTATTTATTTCCTTTTCACTTGTTCTTCCAGGTTCCCACGATTCTTTTACCTACTGGGTGGACGTGAATGCTCCTGTGGGCCCCGATCAGAAGCCATATGTGAAGTACCTGGCCACCATGTTCAGCGTCGTGGCCAAGAAAGTCATGGTGAAGTGGTCCATGACCCAGGTACTGAGTCCAGATCAGTGCCGTGTCCAAACCCAACCATCTGGGGAGCCAGGCAGTTTATAGATCACATATAAAATGACATATTCTGGGCAGATTTTTATTATACGTGCATTTTGTACAATAACAGATGTGTTGGGCTGTGTTGCCAGTTGTAATGTATACTATACAATGTGTGTGTTCCTAGAATCTGACATTTAAAGAGCAGCTGGATGCAGGAATCCGCTACTTTGATCTGAGGGTCTCTTCCAAACCAGGCGAGGCTGTAAATGAGATCTACTTCATCCACGGCCTGTTCTGCCACAAGGTGAACAGTGGAGAAAAATATTCTCTGACATTTAAATGCTTATCATTGTGGCCACTGTTCATGCCTCTCTGTACTTTATTACTGTGTATTGCAACCTGCTGCTACAGTCTGACATCAGTGGTGAATGCTCTTGTCTTTCTAGATCAGATGTCGCTTGTCCTGAAATGATCAAAATGTTGCTTCAAATACTTCAGCGTGTTCAGCTGTTTCTACTTTGATTCGTCCCGTTTAACAGCATGAACTTGAACAGTGGTCTTGTTTTCTCAGTATTGTCTTGTTAGTCCTCGGCTGATGTTGTTAGTCGTGGGGTGGAGGCGGCCGTGCGCGGGGATCAAAGGTTGAGAGTTTGGTTGTAAACATCCCTCTTCTGAAATGGGTCATCCTGACATGCTCCTGTCCCCTGTATGACACCGTTTTTGACTGCACGTGTCGTGAGCTATTTCATGTCTGCATTGTAATGGTGTTTTGAATTCCACTAGTCGGTGAGGCATTTGAGGCTTTAAAATCCCGAATAAGACTCTGAGCAGTAGCCTTTCTGCATCAGTACATGACCAGTAGACCTTTAGGTTTGATAAAGCAAGTGACCTCCAACTTCTCCATCTGTTCTCCTCCGAAGGTTCAGGACGGCTTGTTAGAAATAAACTCCTTCTTAAGCAGACACAGGAAAGAGGTGGGACGCCATTTGAAAAGTATTTTTTTAAAGAATAGATCCATGAGTGTTATTATAAATGGATCATTTTTGGCCCACTCACTGATTGATTTGGATGTTTGATTGATTTAGGTAGTGTTTCTAGACTTCAACCACCACTATGCAATGGGCGCGGAGCATCATGTGTACCTCATCACCATGCTCCAGGAGGTGTTTGGCAGCAAGCTTTGTCACAACTGCACAGTGGAGGCCATCACTCTGGATTACCTCTGGGCCAAGAAATATCAGGTGACATCAGAACGCACGGGTGAAAGTGGACTAACTTCGAGTGCTGCTCATCAAACCCATTTTTAGAGACTCCAGTGATCTCAGATCAATAAAAACTCATTAATCATTCCAGAGAAAGCTATTTCCATCTGGATGTTATAGTCTTTGTAGGATACAGAAGATTATACTCAGCATCTAGGGAATGCTCTCTATTGATTATGCAGCTTATGTGCATATACATGCAGTACACACAGGCAAGTAAAAGCAATGCAGGTGTGAGTTTATCCAAAGGCCCACTTAACTCCTGTGGTCAGGTAATCCCTGTCACCTGTGACTCTCCTGGACAGGAATTAGTTTTGAGCGTCATCCCATTAACACCGAGCTGCCTCCCTCCTTTTATGGCGTTTACCTTTTACGCTTTGTTTTCTTGCGCTTTCCACTTCTCTTTCCATCATATTTCTCTCTCTTTGCTTGAACCATCTCTCTCATCCTCCACCCTTCCTTTACATTTCTTATCACCCCCTTTTGTCCTGCTCTGATCTCACAGTCTTCATTTTGTTCTTTCTTCATCCTTCTCCTGTGACACATACACACACTCACAGGATTCGAGACGTTTATCGTTCTTATACGACCTGTGAGAAATTATTTGGCAGGGTATAAAGCAATGCAATATATTAAAAGGAACATAGACACAGAGCGTAAAAAGAAATAAAAGGTAGAAAAGAAATAAAGGTAAAAAGGAAAAAATACTTAAAACAGTATATATATATATATATAGTGATATATTACATATATACATGTCTGCATGGTTGTAGGTGCCTGCCTGTGTCAATACTATCAGTTGAATTCCTGTTCCTATGACCCTAATCTGTGACTGGCTTAGTTGGCAAGGGAGAAGGAGAGAGAGAGAGACTGTGTAGAGTGCACTGATACCCAGTCACTACTCTCGTTGTTTCACTGCTGAATCACTGTGATAAAGAGTGGACGAATCAAAAGTGTTTATCGGATTTTAAACAGAATCGTCACACTTACTTTATTGGGATATTCAAGACTGATGAAGAAGCTGAAAAGTCTGCGTTTCCACTTAGACAATACTGTTAAAATGCGTAGCTATTGCTGTAAATACTGGGCTGTGGATAAGTCTACAGTGAGCTTTCATTTTTAGCCAACTTTCATTATTCTTCGCTCCTCAGGTGATTGTGTTCTACCATCATCCAACAGCTCAGGGCATCTCCGTCATGTGGCCTGGCAACAAGATCCCCGCTCCTTGGGCCAACACTACCGAGCCTAACAAGCTCCTACAGGTCAGAAACGTTCAAACCCCGGCTGTAAGAACGATTTACCAGCACACGTAATTGTGTCTTTTATCTAATTCACTTCATTTCATTATCTCTGTCTCTTTATGCATCCTCTCCTTGCTTTTCCTTTTAGACCTTTACTATTTCTGTCTGAGACATTTTATTTAAAAAGTTATGTCTCCAAAGATCTCATATTAAGGGGTGATTTACATTAGACTGTTGTGTTTTTGTTTGACATTCTCCCGTCTAGTTCCTGGAAAGTACACTGAAGCAAAGAGCTAAGCAGGGCTCCTTCCATGTGTCTCAGGCCATCCTCACACCCAGGGTTAACACCGTGGCCAAGGGCCTGGTCTGGGGGCTACGTAGCTACCTGGTGGAGAGGTCAGTGACTAAATATGGGTCTTTTGGGGAGGTTTTGTCTGAGGAGGGTGTGGTGGAGTATTTTAGATATATGGATATAATTTGATAATTAGTATATCAATGTCAAATGTCTTTTGTGATTTTAAAACATTAGTTTTACATACAAGATGCTTTGAAACACATGTCAAAATAGCGAGAGTGCATGTGCTCATGCATCTTTAAATCTTGTCCTCTACTTTCATTCCAAACTCTCAAATCTGTGGCCAGTAGAGGGCAGTACAGTAAATGCAGCAGATGTCTGCAGGGTTGCCAAGTTTGCACATGGCCATGACAGGGGAAAAAGAGAATTTGTGGAACTGTTTTCATGTCAGCGCAGAATGCTCAGTAAGACCAAAATAGGGCTTGCAATAAAAATAAGCCATTTTAGTGAATTCTTCTCTTTCATTTAGCTCTGAATTTATATAAGCGATTCTTCGAGTATTTGTTGTGCACAGCTTATCTATACTGTAGGAAAAACTTCTTCAGTTCATTTAACATCCAGTGTTCAGGATTTATGAGGATCTATTGACAAAGATGTAATATAATAATCATAATTGTGTTTTCATTGGATAGAATCACCTGAAACTAAGAATCATTGTGTTTTATTACTTTAGAATGAGCCTTTAATTTCTACGAAGGGAGTGGGTCCTATTCCTATCTGCCATGCTTCTATGGTAGCCCAGAACAGACAAACCAAGCGCTGGCTCTAGAAAGGGCCTATTGGGCCTTTTTATTAGTGGCCACCATAGAGGAGGGTGAGATGAGGAGTTTTCAGTTGGTTGCAATCCGCAACCATGTCACTAGATGCCACTAAATCCTACACACTGGACCTTTAAATCCCTGCAGCTATCCAAAGCAAGCAATACAGATTTTGATAAATTGGAAAACCATGAATCAGATGTGCCACGCTACAGCGTAGTGCCATTTTACATAGTCACCCACTGTGTTTACCTTCATTAAATCACGTGCAAATAACACTTCAGATAGAAGCGTCACATCAGTGTCATTAACTGTCATAACACAAGTTATTCCTCCATAAACCTACGAGAATGTTTTGCTGTTGCAAAACCAATGTGGATGAGTGTGTTTCAACTATCTATAACTCAACAGAACTACAGCCTCTACAAAAAAATATATTGATAATTTATCTCTGTCTTCTTTGTGACAATATTCTGTCACTTTACTTAATTTCAGTAAGGATTAACTTTAATCCTCTTTATCCATATCCAAACTATAGGGGATCAAACAGAAACACATTTCATCTCACAGATAAGAGATCTTATTTCCTAAGAAAGGACTGAATTATTTGCACAAACTTTAGCAGCCATCGAGCTCGCTGAGCCTAAGATTGAAGTGGAAATTGACAGCGGAAATCCTGACTTAGAGTATATACCCAAGGAGCCCTTACATGTGCTAGAAACAGCCACTGTCGCTGGGGTATAAAACTCACGAAGGGACACTCTGGCGAGACAGGAGGTGGCCTAATTTTGCACTTCCAAGGAAATGGGATTGTTTATCACCGCTGGGTAAACATTCTGACTTCCTGGTTTTGTTCTGCTGGCGGCTCAAGCATAGTGGAGAATTTTAGGGTGTTAGAAGTGATACGGCGACAGAGTCATGGCGTGTGCGTTTGCCTGTGTGTGTGTGTGTGTGTGTCTATGCCGAGAACCAAAAACAGAAAGTGCTTTGAATGCAAAGCAATGATTTTGAGACAATACTGGCGAGCCAGTCGACCACTGACAGACAGACACAAACATCACTCCATTTCACTTTTTTTTCCATCGGATCAGTTTTCTCAAACATCACAATGCTGTATCTGAAAACCTTATCAGCATCTTTTCATGAAATTTGGTGGACAGCTAAATATTCAGCAAAGGAACAACTGAGCAGAGTTTGGCAACATTATAGCCATAACCATAAACCTCACAGAGACAGAAACTTGGCTCGGGATATTTCACTTGAGAGGTCAGGGAATCAGTTTCAATTCAAATTTAAGTGACAGGATGTTCGTTTCACCATATAATACAAACTTTCTTCCCTTTTGACTCCAGAAACCTGCCAACCATCATGTCCTGGGTCGAGGCCCAGAGGCCTGGGGTGGATGGGGTCAACATCATCACCTCTGACTTTGTGGACCTCACAGACTTTGCCAACATTGTCATCAAACTGAACAACCTGCTGTTGTCTGAACAGGGACACAAAGCAAGATGACACATGTCGGCACAACAGGACTAAAGTGTGCTGACCTGCAGAGCGGAGGAGGAGGTGGAGGGAGTTCGGATGGCAGATTCTTCCCCCGTTGTTGGGTTATAGTTGTTACGTAGTGCTGGGAATTCGTTTCTGAAAACATTCTATGAAGTTTGTTTTGATAATAATATATAACATGAATTAATTCTACTGTGAACTCATGAAGTTTAGCTTTTTTAATTTAAAAAGATGTTCTTGAATGTTCAAGACTTCCGTATGAACTTTTGTCCGCATTTAACCTTTCCTAAGCAGGTTCCAGGCATTAATCATGAAATTATCCTTGGCGTTTTTCAGTGATGACCCAGAAGAAGAAAACTTGAGAAAAAACTTGAAAAAGTGAGTTTTCTCAATGAAACAATGCTGCAGAACGTGATGATGTCATCATGTTCACTACGAAGCCCCTGAATGCCCAAACAAGACGTGTGATACCTAGCAGAGAAACTCCACTTCGCATGAGTTTTAAAGCACATGGATAGGATTAGCAGTTCAAAGGTTATTACATTTTTTTTGAACAATAGCTATTTTTAGCCACCTTCTGCTGTCTAGGTCAGTGAGGGTAGGTGTAAAGATTGACACTATATGAATGAATCAAACAATCAATCAATTTATTTTAACTGTTAATGAGAAAATGGTTGGTTGGTTGGCTCCTAGCACTCTTTTGTAGGCCAGATGCCCTGGTCAGCTGGATATATGTTGAGCATTCCTGCTCTAAAAGTTTATAGTTATAGGAACTCATCAATTGACTGACTTTCTCAGCCACAGCATCATGCACAACATTAAAAAGACGGAAAGAAGCTGCAGCTGAGATCACAGACCACAGGAAATGCCCAGTGGCATTTTTGTTTTCGGTCACATCAGTCATCCCACAGCCATGGATGGCTTCATTTCTGGATTTGTTTTCCTACGTTCAGGTTTGGGTGAAATCTGAAAATATATCACATTGCTACTGTCTAATTACAATTCAGCACAGGTCAGTCACAGCCGCCACAGCCCCGGGGATTAACTTCTATGGTTTCAACATCAGATGTAACAAAAGTTATCCTTTTGTTTTTCAGTGTTCTGATCACATCACAGATTCTTTTTTTAAATTATAGTTAAAGCCAGGATCACATTTTGCACATTTTTTTCCTTTTGCTTTGTGAAATTCTCTATGTACTGTACAGGTATTTTAGGTTTTGCCTTCGTTGGAACTTGCCTACACAATAGATATTATAAAGAAAGGTGATTGGGACAAATCCTTGGTGTACATACTCCTAATAAATGCAATATTTTGTTCAAGAATTTGAGGGCGTGTGCTAAAAAAATATGCTAAATGAGCGAAAGCTGAGTTTCCCAACTCTCGCGCTCCAATAATTAAATGAACATAAGGGAACAGTACGGGCTGCAGTATTTTTGTTTCTATCTTAAGCAAAGTCAAGCGCCATGAAAGACGAGCCCACTGTGCCCACACTGTCTCCGTACTTGGCTGTATAGTTTAAAAACAGTGGCACCTTTAGGAGGAAATTGCAGAGTGAAAGCCAAATATGTGTGGAACTTGTGCCACAAATGTCATAAAACACATGCACCCATACATTTACACGGCTATGAATGTTTATGTTCACAGTATTTTGGCTCAGCATTTTTTCACCTCCGTTGTTGTTCAGAAATAGAAAGCAGTAAAAAGCATGTGTGGGAATGTATAGAAGAGCAATTCACAGTAGAGAGTATGACCACGTGTGGCATGTGTCAAGTCTGCACCGACTCTTTAAAATCTGCATCTGTGTGTGTTCCTGTTTGTGTGTGCCTCATGGACCCAGTGATTACTATGCATGACACAGACAGTAGCGCAGTGACAGTCGCTGCTGCATTCCTGTGGCCAGAGTAGGGAACGAGTGGGACGGCAGAAGAAGTGATTTATACAGCAGAGAGGAAAGAAGGAGAACGTTCAGTTGGAATCATAGAAAACGGAGAATGCGGGGAGAGAGCTGTCTGAACAGTTGATTATTATTATTTTTTCCATCAGGAGAGTAACAATGTTTTCTTTTCAGCTCTGCCCTCTGCCTTTGACTCACTTGTGTGAAATTGACCGTTCCATCCAGGCCACATTGTTGACATGGTTGAGCATGGTCCCCGAGCACACACACACATACACCAACACACACACACACACAGTTACAGGCACTTTAATTGTCGAGTAATTACACATACCACAGCAGGCAAGTGGGAGAGCGGAGAGCAGGAGCTCCGAGTGATGGAGAGCATTCCTTTGTTGTTTGGATTGGTCCTCTCTCTCTCTCTGTCTCCACTGTATCCCTGTTGGCTTCCCAGGTTTCGAAGGAGAAGACAACAGCACAAGCGTGCTCTCTTCCAGATGTCAACAAACTCGTAAAGCCATAAAGCTGCATTTGTGGCAGCTAAGATTCTGTTAATATTCCTCAAACACTCCCTGCATAAAAATGGCTGCTGCTCCTGTTGGTCACCACACTCTAAATAGATCTATGACTGCGCTTAATTTTTTAAACCTTTGTGATTTCTCTCCCCCTCACTTCAACACGTCGCGCCCCTCCTCAGTTATAGCCAACGGTCCATGCAGTGGGGACATTTTTTTGCTACATAAATCAGAGGCAGACTTCACTTGGCTGCAGCACAGCCAAAACACATGCTGCAGTTTCCAGTCTCTAATAAGGGAAAACATGTTTTGACATTTCATTGGCAGGACTGTCGTCTCACACACATTTGTGCTTCGCCTGCGTGGTGTGCTGGTGGTAAATAAAGATGTGCAACGTCTTGGAAAACCATTTATCACTGCGACTCTTCTGCAAACACACTTGTAAGTAAAGTTTGAGTTCATCTAACCACGGCTATATCCCTGGTGTTAAGTGATGTCAGTGACCAAAGTCGTCCAGGTCAACAACATCCATTACAGACAGCTTAGTTAGTATGCTCTTTTAGACCATGATGACTACGGCATTGAAACAGCTGTAAAAACACATTACACTGTACCTTGTGACCGTCCTACCGAGGCACTGCACCAGACCACTGCAAAACAGATGAAAGAGCACCTTGCTTACCTGTAAACCACAAACGGTGTCAATGTCCTCCAATTATCTGTCATTAAGATGTTACCAAAAACATGTGGGTTCATAGTTTTATCACCTAGAATCCTCAAAGCCCTACATCAGTCATGATCTCCTGAGATTAAATGAGCTGTCAGGGAGTGGTGGTGTCAACTGGTCCGGATACTGTTTCACTGGTTATTGTTCTGAAGTAGTCTGGAAAGATTACATTAAACCCGTAAAAAATTAGGCTATTAGAAACCCATTAGAAAAAGTAAGATGCAGGGTTTGTCTTTCATGTCAGAGAATCTCTCCTTACACCGGGTGGGAAACTCTCTCCAAACAGCCCCAGAGTTCCCGCTCAGCCTCCTGGGATCACATGGGAGTTGCGGAATTCACCCGGGGAATGCTGTCAAACACTCTCCAAAAACCCACGGGCTCTGGGATGATGTCATTGGGAGAGCTTAGCAGTGCTCTCATGCTAGCAAGCGACCCATGGCGACATAATAGCTTTATGGCTCCTGGAATCGTTTGACAAGAAAGGAAGTTAAAGGGAACAGCCAGATAATTTTTAGAGTAAATTATCCCGATAACATTTAGCAGTTTTCTTCTGAAGGCTTTTGGCTCCAGTAATGCATCTGTAAATGTTGAGTCAAGACCTAAAACAACCAAAAAGCCCCCAGATAAGGACCTGTTGGTTGCATTGGTGAACAGTAATGACAAATGTACATAAAGGACGGCATTTGTTCAGCTTTATTCCACCACGTGTCTGGCCTCTAACGCATGTCATCTAATTTTCCATTCCTGCCAAGCTTGAATGTTTATCCTTATGATAGCAAAATATAGACAGCCGGGTTTGTGATCTTGATGCGAGTCGAAGATTCCCACTCCCCCCCAAAACCTTCGCTGACTAGCTTGGCTGGTAGATAACCACACATACCGGGTGTCGCAGAGAGCTGAGGAGAGGTGGAGAAAGTGCACAAGCTCTCTTCCTGTTTATCCACAAGGAGATCCTTGCGGTGCCTGAGAGATAAGATAATCCTGCTGCCATGGATATGCATGTGTTGTGCTCGCATGTGCTTTTGTGAGCGCGGGTACACAAACCCTCCTTGACCTCAGCCCTCACCAGAGGACCATTTTCAAGTGTCATATATAATTTTCCAGAAGAAGGCATTATGCTATACTCTTCAGTTGTGCTCACTGGGCATAAATGAAACTATGCATGAATAAGACTGTTTTTATAGCTCTGCACAATGTGTGTTGTTGTTGTGTGCAACCTCTGTTATGAGCTTTGGAGAATGCATGAACCTCTGCCAAATAAAATAACCCACCGATGCAGAAACCGCTGCCATCTACTCGTGCCTTCGCGATGTCTTCAGACTGATGCATGACTGTACACGCATGTAGCTGAGATTTTTCAGATGGTGCACGTAACTCGTGCAAAGAGCAGCTCACCACATTGTACAGATACCCACGGCTCTACACGTACTGCATTAGAAGAAGCAACATTTTTAAGGATAAGTTATTTTAGGCATATATAAGTACTGCAGTATGTTTTCATGGTGGAAGCACAGAAGTGGTGTACAGTTCTTAATTTGTTTTCCTGTATAACTAATCAACTTCACACTCTCGTGGGCAAATTGATGTGTTCACGCTGGGTCTGTCAAGTTGCCCCTGGGGCTCTGAGGTAGGCTGTAGGATATAATTACATAAATATCTCATCCCGTGGAAATATAAAGGCTATGCATGATGGAATTAAGTTGTAATTTGCCATCCTGGTAAATAGTTGTGTTTTTATGTGTAGGTTGTTTAGGTTGTTACTCTGTTGGAGCGTATCCTTCTTGACTGGGTAGAGTTTTCATCAAATCCTGTTTACAACAAAACAACGGTTGGCTGTGAGTTTAACTACTCATTTACCAATCATCATCATAATCCCGGTGTACTTTTAAAGTGTGGCTCTAACAGTGACATTTGTACTTGTTTGTGCAGGCACTGGCAAGCGCTCACCTGCCATCAAAGAATAAGGTCATGCAAAAATGAGAATGCACTCAGCATCTCCTCATGAAGTCTTTTGAAGTTTATTTTGTCCACAAAACAATTCTGGAGCTTCACAGCAAAACAGCGTTGCAGCATTCTCCTAAACAACTGAAGTAAATGGCTCCATACGGCTTGCACGATCTAATCCAAGTCTCCGGAAGCCCCGAGATCACAAATTGATTTGAAAAGACAAAATTTACACCCTTAACTTCTTCGGACGTAGCGCATGCTAACACCATTACCTTGAAAAATGTAGCAAATAGCTTCTTTTCAAATGAGTTTTGGATCTCGTCGCTAACAGAAACTTGGATCGGATCCATCGGCATGACGGTGGTGACGGGTTTTTTGGGTGAACTTATCCTTTAACCACCTAATACAGCTAGATCCTTTGAGTAGCATCACAGGGTTTTTTGTTTTCTAAGACGTCATGACTTGGTCCCAGTCCTGCTGCATTATGTAACTTCTCCCAGTTTGCCTCTCTCCATAAACCCATTAATTCAAAACCTACAGTGTCAGGACTGGGTCGCGTCCTGTGAATGGAGACTTGTCTGCATTCCTGTTGTAATATCATTAGCTGAACATGCCTCTTATCTGGTGTCTTATCACTGCTGCCAAGTGGGCCTGAAAGAATGCTCTCTTTCTCTTTTTTTTTGTCCTCCTCTCCCATTTTCTCCCTCTCTTTGCCACCCTAAAGGCTTCTCTTCTCTTTGAGCCGGTTAGAATGAGGGGTCAAGTGTAGGGTGGTCTGCTCACACCTGCGCATTAGGCCCTGTGTGTGTGTGTGTGTGTGTGTGTGTTTGAGACAGAGAGACAGAGAGAGAGAGAGAGAGAGAGAGAGAGAGAGAGAGAGAGAGCCTCCCTCCCCTCATCCAGTCTCCACTCCACTTCCAGCTGTTGCCACATTCCTCCACACGTCGCGATTGGCTGAGGCCGCCGGCTTTTTTACGTCTTGTGTTCGTCTGTGTGTGTGTGTGTGTGTGTGTGTGTGAATGTGTCAGAGGGTTATAAGTCTTATACCCGGGCGCCCACATGCCGCACAGGGAATGTCAAAGAAAGAGGCTGTGATCACAAACACGGGGAGAAGTGACAGAAGATTTCCGGGATCTGTAGGATCGTAACCTGTCTCCTGCTGCACGATGACAGAAGTGGCCTGTCCCGCTTCACTAATGGTGAGCACGTTTGTTTGGCATTGTATTTGGGTTCATGTACAGCTTCCTTTCCCCATTTCTTTACGTGCTGCGATCAGGGACGTTTGCTTGAAGTCTTGAGCGGTGTTTAATCCGCAGCTCAGGCTGTTCTTTGCCGTGTTTGTTTCTTAAGTGAGCTGTTTAACGATAAGCTCAATCTGATCCGACTTTAACTCCAGGGTTTTCTTTCTCAAGTGAATGAAACACAGACAGTTCTGTTTGTTTCTGGGCCACCTATTCAAAGCCCCCTGTAGAGAAGTGCAGGTGTATTATACTGTAAGTAATATTAAATTATAGCACTTTATTCTGTTTATCATAATATTGCCCATTTGACCCAAGCATTCCACATTCCAGGTACTCGTACTTTACTTGAGTATTTCCATTTTAAGAAACTTTATACTTCTACTCCACCACAGTTCAGAGAGAAGTATTATTCTTTTTTACTCCACTCCACTTGTCTGACAGCTTTACTGATTTACTCAGATTACTTTGTGTCATACCGCTCAGTAAAAGCCGTGGTATCTCCAAATTTGGTCATTTGAAAATTGAATAGTTGTTATGAACTGAAGGGTTACAGTTCCATCATGGGCTGAGAAAATGATCCTAAAGTGAATGAACTACTTAAAAGCTTGGATTAGCTGGAAAATGCGTGAAAGCAGGCAGTTGTTCAATTGTTTTTGATTTAGAAGTTGACTTTTTAGAGATACATGGTTCTCACAGGTCAGAACACACAACAAATTCATGGGGATCTTATAGAAAATGATGCACAGCTGTAGATAAAACTACCTGCTACGTTGTTGACTGTAGCTTGCAACCAGTAATATGTATCCAAAAACATAATATCAATGTGAAAATCTAATTTTACAGTCCAGTATAGATACTTTTAGTAAAGGATCTGAATACCTCTTCCACCTCTGACCCAAAATAAACTGCAAAGTTTTATCAATAAGTCCAGGTGGATCAATGTTTCCAAGTAAATAACGAAATCCAGATTATAACTTCTGTTTGTACAAAGGAACACTGTGTTTTAACACCATCAACGTCACAATGTTAGGCAAGGTTGTTCAAGATGGCAGCGAGTCAAATAAAGTAAAGTTAAGGAGCCAAACTGACAATGAATTCACAATGTTTTAGAGAACCCAGATTTCTTCACAGTATTGTGAAAGAAATCTTTGTTTTGCGTCCTTTAGAAGAGGCAGTTTGGCATGTCATTGTTAGCTGAGATAAAAACGAATGATTGAATTAAGTTAACTCAAATATATTTTGGGAATATTTACTAAATCAAAGACTTATCTTGACATACTTATTCTCCAGTGATCAGTTATGACAACAGTTTTGAGCATTTGAACTTACTTGGTTTTAAAGTGCACCAGCATAGTCAGCAGTGAGCACCACAGGGATGTTATATGACCTATTTGGAGACAAATCAGAGGATTGTGTTGGTTGACTGTTTGTGGTAGGATATTGTATGTAGGTGTGTGAATAAGAACGAGCTTCATCCCTCATTTGACACAAACTTAGAGAATATCTGTGGTATAAGTCAAGCCAGTGCACCTAAATTATTCCATGACTCAGAATTGGAATCTGCATAATCATTCCTGTGATTTAATTGAAGCACAACATGTTGCTTCCCCACTAATGCAGCCAATGACGAACATATTGAAGAAACCTGGCCAAGCGGCAACATCGAACATTTTACTGGTTTCCCAACAGCAATACCTCCATCAGAATGCTAAGCTAATGTTAAAACCATTCCGCCTGTCAAGTTGGCCCGGGTCATGATGTGGAAACCAGGAGGATGCAACTGTTCTGTCACGAGGACACAAAAACTGTTATCAGCTGCTAGACTCATACCAGAACGAAAACATTATGATACGCGGTATGTGAGCATACACATAGATTTAGATAAGAGTACTTTTTTTTTTCTCTGTGCAGAAGTTAATTTCATTTGTACTCTGTTGTCAAGATATCCATTTCTGCATTCCTTTCAGAGTGCGTACTGTTTCTGTGTTCACCAGGTATATGTCAGCTGAAAAAGGTAAAAAGAAGAAGTCTGGCTCTGTCACTGGTGCAGTATAGGATCACATTTTGTTTTGAGGCCAGTGGTGGGGAGCTTTTTTTTTTTGGTCCACCATTAATCTCTTTTACTTCATCTCTGGATTCTTTAGTCTGCGTTTTTATCCATTTCCTTTTCTTTTGTCTCCCGTTTCCCCCCACACGCTCCGTTAGTCTCTCTTGTTATCTCAAAGCCCATCTCTCTGCCTTCCCCTTTTCTTGTCTATCCAGCAGCCACAGTTCAGTTAACCCCTGTGAGCTATGTTTTCTGATGTGGGTTTTATGTCCCTCTAACAATTCACCGTCCCTCCTTGTCTCCCTGTCATATCCGGCCCCTCAGAAACCCAAACATCAGTTGATCCCCTGCATCTGGCAGTGAAGGTAATCTGGGCTTTTCCGAAAAGACGCACACACCCTAGATAGAAATTCAACTTAGATTTCCTCTAACTTTGAGTCAGCTGCAATAACAATAGACTTTCTTTCCTGTGAGGATCTTGCATTTCGGTACATGAAAAAAAAAAAAAAACAAGAACAGGAGTGTGAGAGAGTTGGAGTTGGAGAACAATGCCGGTGGATGTTTGTTGTGTTTGAGCGAAGGTTTTCAAGGTCAAGCTGTGTTAATCAGCTTGCAGAGTTTTTACCAAAACACACACACAAGACGCACATACACCCTGGTTTCTTATGTAGACCAGTGACAGAGAAGAGCTGACCAAAAGCATAGCACTGCATGTGTGTGTGGAAATGGTGACGCCCGTGGTGTGTGTGCATCCTTAAAGCTTGTATTAAACTAATTTAAAGCTCTGTTGGAGACTTTATTGGACACAGCGTGGTGAAGAGAAGGAAGATAACCCCATTTAGCCATATGAATTGCTCTATAAGAGGGACACAGAGAGAGGGACTCCATATTAAACAGCATCTGGGATACAATGCTGGCTTTGTCAGGTGGGAGGAGGAGAGGGTGATGCTGGAATGTAAGGGGAGGGGGTGTTAGTGAGAGACTGAGGGATGGAGAAATAGAGAGATAACGATGAAGAGAGGAGAACAGCGAGGCGAAGACAGATAGATTTCTTCAATCAGTTCTTTATGCTGTAACTTTACATTTCTTTGGGTTCAGTTTTTAATTTTATGTTGCGACATTGCTGTGCTGACGGTCTGGTTTGGTTTGGGCTCAAAAAGTAATCGGTTGGGGGGGCTCACCTGGTTCCGTCTCAACAAAACACGGCAGCCGACACCAGTAACACCACCACATACATGTAATAAGACACGTATGGTAGAAATGTTGATATGGTGCATATTTGAATGTATCCATGGTTTGCAGAAATGTAAAATGCAAGCGCATAAAATTAATTAATATGAATTAATCAATCCTCTACAAGCACATATTTTGTACACCGTCACAAACAAAACATGGTCAACACTTCCCAAACCAGCATCGAAATTGTTTTGTTAGGAGATGCATATAGATGGAAATATGCAACTGGAAGTGGAAATAAAAACATATTCAAACACAGCAATTCCAGCCTATCACTGTCCAAAGAAATGGACCAGGCCAATACATTTGCACACACCCCAGCACCAGGAACTCATGTGGTGCTCAGCTGTATTTGCAAAAGTGTCTTTTTTGCATGAAACTGGCCAAATGTTTACTTCTGTATCAAGTTTACTGCCAGCTCAATAGCCACATCAACTACAGATAAATGCATCATTTTCCCTTTTGTTATCTACATTGGTTGGTTAATACCACAGTTCATATCATTTTGAGGAGCTGCGTGCCTTGAAACATTCTCTAGCCTGAGGCCAGTGTTAGATATTTTAATAAAGCTGCCACATGCTCTGAAGAAGCAGATGGCCAATATTAAATATCTGTGTTAAAAGCAGGAAAGGACAATCCTGATATGTATGTCACATGTTATCTTAAATTTTAAATATCTTAAAGAACATCTTAAGCATTGCAAATGAGAGGATAATGAATGTTAATTTGAAAAACTGCCATATTCAAGATTTAATCCAGGTTTTGTTGCACCAGAATGGACATATGCAAGATATGTAACCACCCCAGCAAGCACCAACAAAACCTGTTCCAAACCAGCTGCATTCAAAGCCGTTGGACATATGGCTTTGAGAATGCAGACTGCAACAGAAACAGACAGAAACAATAATGTAGAGGGTAATTGGAACAGAGAGGAAGACAAAACAGATGCAGAGGAAATACAAAAAGGAGAAGAGACTCGACAGAGGGATGAAAGGCGAGGATGAAGAAAATAAAAGGATGAGATCAAAAAGTCAGAGAACGAACGCAGGACATGTCCTTCTGGTTTTATGAGTCCTCTCCATCTTCCATCACTCGTTCTCTCTCATGTTCCTCTCTCCTTCTCTGTAGCCCCATGTCTGGCTCCAGTGAAAACTGAGCATTTTGGGGGGACTCAGCTGTTCTACAGATGGTATCAAAGAGAGACTGTAGTGCCTGTGCTTTTCCTTTTATTGTGTCCTATTGTGTTTTTATGACATTGCTTCAGCTAATCTTCAATTATTTAAAGGGCTTAGGACAACAGGTTTACGGCAACAGATTTAGAATCAATGTTACAGGCCTGCCCATGAGGGCTATCTTTCCATTGGTCAACTTTCCCATAAAAGGGAAAAAAAATACCTCTGAAAATTGTCCCACTCTTTCATATCATTCCATTTCAGGAGTTAGTTTGTGATGAAATGCTGAAGTGTACTTCCCCTCTCTCCCTTAGTCTGCCTCGTTTTTTGATCACCTACTGTATATTTCCCAGACTGCCCTGTCACAGAAGTGAGTTTTGTCAGTTTTTGTATTTTGATCGATTGTTCAGCGACAGTTCAGTCTTTGCTCTTTGCGGGTTAACAGCAGAACCTCATAGTTATTATTCATTACATAATATTCACATATCAAACTCCACTGTCTGCAATCGAAAAGTGACGTCCTGTTAAATTAATGTTATGCCACAAACACACTGTACACCATGAGACCTGAAAAATACAAAACAACAACTGGCTTAAAAGATGACACACTGTTAGATGTTAGGACTGAATTGTCTGACATCTATGAAGAAATGGATCAGGTTGTTGCTGTATGATAATGTCCTCCATGATAACACCTCTGTGTAGACTATGTTGAGCAATCATATGCAACAATAGCATTATTGTACAAAAAAAAAAAAAATGAAATAAAAAGAAGATCAGTACTCTTCTCTCCTTTTTAAATGTAATGATATACAGTCTCCATTCATTTTAGCACGTTAAAATGCTATTATTGGACGCCAGATGAATAATCTGCCTGATTCAAATCCACAGTTGTCCTGGATGTGCCATTCAAAACCTGCTTTACTGGATTCGGCAATGGCACAAACTTCAAATACAATTTTAAGATATTCTGTTATTACCTCATACAGTTGTTATTATGAGCATGTTAGCACACATTACCTATTTACACATTAAGCAAACGCAGAGCAGAGCATTATGAGCATTCATGTGGAGTCCTGTTTCTGGCCACCTGAGTTTAGTATTCGCTCTCTTTTTGCTTAGCTTTGGTCTCCACCAACTCCTTAAAAAATATGTGGCTCTGCCTGATGTCATTGAGCTGAAAGATGCAAAAAGCCTCAGTGGAGCTGAGGTGTATCGCAGAGTTAAGTGATAATTCTCTGTGGGTTTGCCATAACAAGGGAGACCTTTCATATCAATCATAGACATTCCATCCTCTATAAATATCAAGATATTGAAAAGAGCAGCCATGAAGGCTAGGAAAATAGTAGCACATGTCTCTAAACTTTCTCTAAACCTGCAAAGCTACCTAGACCGTCCAGTAATCTCATACTTTAGCACTTTAGTCCAGTGGCCCTGATAGCATCAGTTTTGTTGATTGGCGATTGTGTAGACCCTTCAGGATACCAGAGCTGAAATCTGAAAATCTAGACGGGGGGTTGACACAGCTCACTGCTCTGCTTAAACTGGAGCACAACAAGGGCAAAGACCTGTCTTGGCCTGCCCAGAGTGGAGCTCACCTGCTGAAAGAAGAAGAAGAAGGGGGGCTATGGAGAAAGAATGGGCCACAGAGAGAGACAATGAGAAGGAACAATGGGGGAAATAAAAAAGAAACTAAGTTTTTGTATGGTGGAAGGAAGAGTCAAGGAGGTGGGAAAGGACATACAGGAAGAAAGCAGGGTGAGAAAGAGAGAATAGTCTTGTGATTAAACTCAAAACAGTCCTTCTCAGCTCTGAAATTAGACTTTGACCTCCTTTTTTCCTCTGGGCCCTGGAGCACCTTTGCATTTGTCCATCTGATGTTGTCATCATATGCTGTGTGTTTGCTTTGTCTACACTAGTGTTGAAAAAAATCAGAGGAATGTGGGGCCTCATATCTTCATGTGATAACAAAAAGAGCTGATGCGTGACTTTATTTGTGGATGTTTGTGTGTTCATAGGGGTTACAGGGGTGACTGAATTGCAAAGAATAGCAAGTGTGTGTGTGTGTGTGTGTGTGTGTGTGTGAGAGAGAGAGAGAGAGAGAAAGAAAGGGAGAGAGAGAGTTTAAAGGCAGTAAGGGTGTTAAAGCAACAAAGGAAGTGACCTCAGAGAGGAAGTTGGCGCTGAATTCGAGGAAATGGTATATGAGGAAGTGGGCTGGCTTTGATTTGCGCTTCCTCTGCTGGTGACTTGAGGAAGAAATGAAAATAGAGGAGGGTGAGATTGAAGAGGAAGAAGGATGGGAAAGGAGAAATGAAGGAAAGACAGGAGGAAGAGAGGGAAGAAGAGAAGACAATGAGTTTGGAGAGCTGGAATACAGTTGAAGAAGCACAAGTGAGCTTTTTAGAGGAAGGAAGGGAAAAGTATTGAAAAAACAAATACGATCTCTGTGGTAAAAAACTGTGTGAGGTGGATCATGATTACAGGATTATAACAGGATAACATAGAGGAAGGGGGGTATAACAAGAAGAGAGAGGAGGAAGAGAGGAAGGAGATGACAGAATGTGGAAAAGGAAATGTGGTTGAGGTGGTTTCCCAAATACTTTAATCATCTCTGCTTTTGTGAGAAGCAGTTCACTCATCCAGCTGGGTGTGTGTGCATGTGTTTGTGCACATAAATAAATAGAAGCGAGACTGTCTTTCCTGTATTGAATTGTAGGGTACTGCAGGGGTTGTCCTTGGCACTGGATCTGAGTGTGTTTACTCAAACACAAAGGCATCTTTAAAGCAGTTTTGATTTCACCGCCTGTTATCTCGCTCGTTCCTCTTTGTAGTTTCTCATCACTTCCTGCTTATTCCTGCCCTTCAAACAATTTGACTTGATTTTTTTTATCTCTATCTTGGACTCTACTGTCCAAGATAGAGTCATTACCAAGCTGCAACTTCTGAAAAATGAAGTGCCAAAAGCTGCAGTTCCTCTAATGGCCACCTGAGGCCAGCTCTAAAAGTGAGTCAATCCCCAGAGACCCCCATATTAAAATGTCCAACTTTACAGCTGAAATAAACATGCCTAGGCTGTACACGTGTTTATTTCAGCTGTAAAGTTGGACATTTTGATGCGAGCTATGGGGCTAAATATCAACAACCAGCCGTCATTCGGCTCAATTCAGCTCAACCCATGTTCCACCTCTTGGCCCATTATTCCATGAGCCGTGAGTAAGCTGTGCCAGGCACTGATAGGGTGTAGAGGTATGACAGCTGCTGGAGCCGCCCCATTGATCATGACAATGGCTCTTCAGAAACCCTTAGGTAATTTCACAAAGTATACGTCCGTGTTTTATAACGTGTATGGTCATCTCACTAAATCCTCACTAGTGGCTCCTAGAGGCTGAAAGTTGTATTACCACCGTTTACTTATACTTTTCACTTTTTGTCCTGAGATAGACACTTAATACTAATGCTAAATGCTAAACCAAATAGCTTAATTTCTTTGGGAGAGCGGGAATGTAATCAGCACAATCTACTTTTTAGATTATGACATATCTTTGACATTTGACCAGTGGCACAAGAGGAGCGCTGATGGAGTCTCCAAAGTTGAAAGGGCACATCCTCTGGGAAGCATGAATGAACTCAGTGAACTTCATCAACTGCTGTCCATTAGATTTGGCCCTATGGTTGCACTAGATGAGAGGTCAGAGGGGCTATCAAAATATTAGGAACCATCATCTGGGTACCATGAATGTCAAATTTCTGGGTAATCCGGATTAGATGTCAAGATAGTATCTTACTCTGTACAAAAGTGTTGGACATACAAGTCGAGCCCAAAATCACCATCACACTGCCTTATTGGGCTTTACAATCTCTACAGTGTACATCATCCTCGACCCTCAATTTGAGTGAGGAAAAACTCCTGGGGTAACACCCCCCCATGCATATCATGCAACTGATGTTGACCGCTGTCAACTGCTGTCATTTGGCTCTGCTGAAAAACATGCGCACACACACTTTCAAAGCACCAGGCAGTGCGTTCATTACCAACAAGTCGTGGGAACTCTGTTTTCATGGAACATTCCTACCAGTTCCTCCCACTGCAAACCAGCTTTTGTGTGTGTGTGTGTGTGTGTGTGTGTGTGTGTGTGTGTGTGCGGCACGCACGTATGTATTTTTTCCTCCCAAGTGGTATTTTCCCCTTGGAACACTTTCACACGGAGAGTTCCTCTCATGTGGCAGCAGCTGGGCATGCAATGCACAGTTGATCTTTTTTTTCTTTGCGTGCATTTGTTGGTGTTTATGTGGGTGTGTTTGTATTTGAGTGTAGCTATACATATGAGGCGTAGTCATTATATAGATGTATCGATAAATGTAAAGATTACAGAATATGTGTGTACCTGGCAAGGTCATTAGTCTGTTTTTGACATATTTAGCTTTTATTAAATAAGGATAAAAAATAGAACATAAAATCCAATCAAATCATTTAAAGTATATTATTACATGTGTGTTCTGAGGTGCATTTCCCTTCTGTCCATCTTAACTGCAGGACTCTGAGATGATGTTCCAACCAGAGTCAGATCAGATGTCTCCAATTGAACCCAAGGTGAGAGGTCTTATTTCAAAAGTCTTTATTTAAAGGTAGTTGGCCATATGAATCCAAAACAATTCAACATTCAAGGTTCAGCTATTTCTAGATTTACCAGAATGAAGTATAGACTGATATTAAGTAGATTATATGTGAGAATGACCTTTCAACTCTGACTGATGCTTGCAGTCTCCGCCTCTGGACCTGATTGACACAGGGAAGGGGCTGAAGGTCCAGACTGCCACGCCACATCTGGTGAGCCTGGGCAGTGGAAGGCTGAGTGTGGCAATCACCCTGCTGCCATTGAAAGAAGGTAACAAACACACACACACACACACACACACACACAACTTGTCAACACCATGACCAGTTCATGGCTCCCATGGGGCCAGTTATGAACCTGCAAGGCCAGCACTTATAGATCTCTCCTCCAGTTCCCTCCACCTATACACAAACAAACACACACCTACACA
>OMLP01024409.1:0-16303 GCA_900302685.1 Spondyliosoma cantharus | reverse complement strand
TCTAGCTGTTCGGCTTTTGTGCGAGACTCAAGCTCTGCTCCTTCCATGTCAAGGAGCTGAGCCTTCAATGTCTCTGAGACCGTATGGAGCTGTGATTTCAGATCCTTAATCTCTTCTGACTTCAGATTCTTCATATTTTTCATCTCTTGCAATGTGTCTTGAATGGTCTTGCTGTGTTCAGTCTGCACGTCAGTCTGTTCCTCTGGTTCATCGCAGAGCAAGTCTCGGTGAAGGGAAAAAGAAGCAAATGAAGGCTTGGCCTTCTTGGAGACTTCCAGCTTTTGACACAGTTTGTCCTCAGCTTGTCTGCTGGGGCTTGTAGGTCTTCTCTGACCCTGTGAGCGATCTCTCCGACCACTTCTTCCTCCTCTACTATCCTTTGGATCTTCTCCTTTCTTGCTTGCTTTTCCTCTTTTGCCTTGTTTTGTCTTTCTTTCCCCCTTTTTTTTCTCTTCCTTATTGTAATATTTGACTCTATTTTGTCTTACAGTGCTTTAAGCATTCACTTATGTTGCTATGTTACTATGTAACAATTTAGTTGTTTATTGTGACCACGTCTGAGGATTGAGTGGGATTCATGTTGGGGCTTTCTGTCATTCTAATGCAGACACTCGGACATAATGTGATACTGTCAGTGTTGGGGAAGCTACTTTGTTCAAACTACTGCCAGGCTGCGCTTGCAAACTACATTTCTACCCCTGGAGAACGTAAAAGTTGCAAACGGAGAGCATAATCAGCGATTTAAAGGCGAGGTAGTTGGTAGTTGGCAAAAATCAGCAAGGGTTATAACCCCAGGGGAAATATTATCTAACAGGCAGTAAGGGAATGAGCCTGTCCCTGCCCCACACAGACACTGTTAAGGTTAGTACTGTTGGTATAACGTCTCAACCTCCTGCACATGCCTGCAATGCATATCCAGGTACTACATATTGTCTCTGGCAGTCAGGACGAATGAAACAGAACTCATGAATTGATTTGTAACCAAGCAGGTCTCACCTGGTTTTGCCAGCTGAGGCATCAGCTCTCTTCCTGCTCTTGACTGTGGCCTCTGTCTTCACCAGAGAGCATTCTCCATCCTGTGGTCCTTCCACTGGTCCACACTTTGATCCCTTCAGACACAGAAAAAATATATCGGCTGTTCAGACCTGGTATAAACATACATTTTGAGTGATCTGATTACAAGTGGACATCTTGAAGTACGGGTTCTTTTGACTGTGTATACATGAGTGTGTGACACGCAGTGTGCCCGGGCCACATTGGAGCACCGCCTACTCAACTGACATCCTCCTTGAAAAAACAAGGAGAAGCACAATTTCCAACAATTGTGCTTTGGCACGTTACGGAGCAACGAGGCCAAGTGTGAGTGCAACCTTAGAGTGAGCAATGTTAGTAATGCGTTTGGGTTTTCTTAACCTGCTGATATTAGCAGCAAATGCTTGTTTCAGTTAACCATTGAACAAGACTCCTTTACAAAGCACATGATTTTAAGAGTTCTTGCATGAGGAGAAACTTAAACTGGCTACGGTAAATCTTGAATCATTGATGGCTTCTTGTGTATTCTGTATTAAATGTACAAAGTGTTGTTTGTCGTCTGTTTTCATGTCTAAAGTCTGTGTACCTCCAAATTACAGTAATAAATACGGTAAACAATAACTCTTTGACACCCTATTAGGAGATAAACTTTGTGAAACTCTGTCTACAACACATTCTTAACCATTTGTGCATATATGGAGCTATTTTTTTCTTTGTGTAAGAAAAGTATCTCTTCTCAGGACGTGTTTACTCCACTATGTCTTTACATGGCAAATAGTTGTTTCCTGATATCTAGTGCATCTTAATGTTGTATATTGGACCTTTAAAGCTGTCCACTTGTGATTGAATCACTCAGAATGGATGGTCTCTGTAGGATGTTGGCTAGTAAGATCTTAAAGTGTAAAATACATGGCTGCCATTGCCATACTACTTAATACAACAGCTGGTTGAAAAAGAAAGAAGCTGAAGATTTTGGCTCATCACTTTAACGCTGCATCTAAGAAATAAGACAACAACAGTGTTACCATCATAGCCACTTAACCTACTTATGTGGAGCCATCTATCTGTCATCCCACTTGGTGTGTATGTGTGCTCTTAAGCTAACTGGGTATGTCATAACTCCTCACATTAAAGCAGCACACACACAAAGCCCGCAGGCCCTTCTCAGCAGGGTGCCTCTCTTTGTCATCCCACAACCCACTTTTCTCATTTGTTAATTCTGTCACTAACACTACACAACCAAAGTCAAGGTTCTACTATATTCTGTGTTTTATTAAACTGATGGAGGCAATGTCACAGTCAAATGCTTTAGGGCTCATTCACACTAGGCAATCCGTACCATGCCCGAGCACATATGACCCCAAAAGTCTAGTGACTAGTGTGAGCGCTTACACACTTTCTTGGCCCCGGCATGGTTGGAAGAGGTGAGGTTCGGCACGGTATGGCTGCTTATGCACGAGGACAAGCACAGGTATGTAACGTGGACATAAAGTATAATCATGTGTAATACACCACCTTGCATAATCTAGAAATCCAGCAATGTGAGAGGGCCATCCATGACCAAAACAACACAAGATAAGCCACATAAAAGTCAGTAAAGTCATGTTCTCACTGTTGCTCCCCATTGTGCTGTGACTGCGCCATGACGTGATGACTTATGCACAAGAGGTAGCCATGCTCAGGCCCGGTTGCGGCCAGAGCAATGTGACTCACTCAAGGTTTATTTTGAAAGTGAAACAAGTTAGATGTTAGATACAAGTTTGACTGATGTGGAGTTAGACATTTCTCATCTTTGTTGCAGCAAAAGTAAGGAATGCATACAATTAATGCTTTACGTATAGTTGAGGCGGAAAAAATAAAAACAGCGATGATACCATTGCTATTTTTGTAGTTTAGGGGTAAAATAAAACTCAGACTTATAGTGACTCCTAAGCCAAGTACTTCAGTAATCAGATAAGTTGTGTGAGTGGAAGAAAACAACAACAAAAGGAGCGGTTTTGACAGTAACAGTACTTTAGGCAAAATTAAACCTCTAACATTAGAAAAAGTGAAACGTCTTTTCCAGTATACGTAATTCTATAATACAGATAGACATTTGCTCTCAGTATGGTGTTTGAATCTCAGACTAATAATTGAGTCCTTACAGTGCCACAGAGTTGGAAGCGGATTCTGGTTTTCTGCTGAGGCTCAGACACAGGATGGCACTCCAAGTCCCAAAACTGGGCATAGTCCCCTCTGTCCCTGGGCAGGAACGTTATAGGCACCTGGGAAACCGATAACAACATAGGAAACACAATGTATTCAACTGTATAAATGCTCTTCATACATGTTTTGCAAGGCCAACATCTAGAAAAATCAAATGCATCAACTGCCTTATAACTCAATATCAACTATGCTATGCTATGCTAACAAAATGCTCAAAAAGAAAAAGGACACACATTTTGAAATTGCACATATTAAAGATTTAAAAAGTATTAACATAGTTCTGAAGAAAATCTTTGTAAAGTTTCACCACAGTATTTTGTCACAGCGTGTATTTGCTGTGGTGCTGTTCCTCATGGAGAAAACACCAGTAACACAGTTCTGTTGATATCTCTCACAGTGAAGATTTAGACTCAGATCAGTTCTAGTAATAACTGTATTCTATTTAGATGTACCTGGTGGAGCTGTCACATTTTCTATAATTCTGATATACTGTATAATATGCATGCCAACTAACCATTATGTACATTTCCCCATCTCTCTGTCCATGCTATGTGGATACATGATAAAAGCAATAGATATTTAAAACAATGTCTGCATTTATTCAGTCTTATGGACTAATCACATAGCTTAGCCAAAGCTCAGTATTATAAAATATAGAAAATACTAAAAGACATTTTCTATCATTTCTGATTTATAATCATGTTATTTATGATATTCCTTGCAAAGTGCACCAGATTGATGAATTTAACTTTGAAGATGATTGAATAAAATACTGAAATATAAATAAAAAATTAAAATGTTATTCTGGGTAAATTCATTGTTATATTAATAATTAAAAAAATATAGATGAATCCAAAAAAGAATGAGTAGATTTACCGATAAAAAAATCGTTAAGTGCAGCCCTAGAATAACTGTATGCATATTTTTGACCCAGTAGATTTGGTCACATTTTCAAAAGACCTATAAGAAATTCATATTTGAACCTCACGTCATGAATATTTATTGTGACAAAGTAGTATGTTTTCCAATCATTCCATAGTAGAAAAACGAGAGATGCAGAAATCATTGGAACTCAAGATTGCCATAATATACAGGTGCATCTCTAGATATTAGAATATCATGGAAAAGTTAATTGCTTTCGGTAAATTGTAAAATGTGATTCAGTCAAATCTAACAGAGCATACCTAACCACTAAATAAAAACTAAAAGTACTACAAATAATAGACTATAGGTACTGCTGAAATTATAATCAAGGTGTTTACATAATAATTACATTTTCAACATGCTATGTAGTCTAAGCTATAAAAGAAGGAACTGGTAAGAAATTATTGTGTTGTGGTTGAGCATAAACAACAAATTGTAAATAACCAATATGAGCAATTCAGAATAAAAAATTAAGCTTTTTATTTTTTTTACCTCTTCACCCATATTTAGCCTATTTTTGTAAAAATATATTTTTCTTTTACCATAAATGCTCAAAAAAATATCTTTATCTTTTTTTTTTCTATCTGTATGCATTTCACAAGATTGTTTTTCCAATAACCCATATCATCTGCAGTAAATTTTGCCCCATCCCTTTACAACGACTTGCTCTTAACATTACTGACAAGTCCAGCAGCATATCAGTGCCTACCTCCATCTTCTCATGGGCTCCCAGTGTGCCAGAGACCCTGGAGCATCTGAAAGCAGTGTAAGTGGCCCGGTAAACATCTCCAGTGTTGTCAACTCCCTGAGGACAGAGAAGGGACGACAGCTTGACATGAGTGACTGTTATCACACAATGGCCACTAACAACACAAACAATAACATTAAATCAACAACAGCAGGAGAATGACCTTAAAGCTACTTACTTAAAGTAAGTCACAAGACAAAAAACAAGATTTTAGCTCAACTTACACATTAAGATAAACTAAATTCAAAATGAAATTAAAAATAAACCTCAAAACAAATAGATGCATTTGTTCCCAGAGGGCTAGTAAAGATAAGAAACAATAAAGAGGAATTACAGAGTAGACAGAAGAAAGAGCTAATGAAGAAAAAAGCACCTTTACATATGGGGGAGCAAATGATGACAGGTACCACCTCACTTCCAATTCCTTATTCTGCACCTCCAGCTGGGCCTCTGAAGTAGGAGAAAACAGAGAGGTTGGGCTTCCCACAGGAACATACAGTGTTCTGCCCAGACTACGACTCTTTGTCAAAAAGAGAATGGGGGGCATGGTTAATAGTCATATGCATTTATTACCATAGCAACCATACTGTTCGTCTAGCAAGATCAACAACACTAGCATGGATTAGCGATAGCATTGATATTAGCAGGGATGGTGATAGCTGTCACTTAAAATATTAGTTCTTCTTGTGTATTGAGGAGCTGCAGAGTTTATTTAGGGTCAAACTGAAACCTTTACTGTATATTTATTGCCACTAAGCAACTTATCTGCTAAACTTTCCCATCTGCTCCAGTCTCCAACACCAGTCTGCTCTGAGCACAGACACCACAAGGATGTTATATTACATATGGACGCAGGAGGCGGACCCCCATTCATTCCTATGACAGCTGCTCAGTGGCATTTTGAAGCTAAAAAAACTTGACTTCCAGCTATGACGATACCTGGATCTTCTGCATTGTGCAACTCATACAGTGTGTGCACTAGAGACATCTGCCAGCTGAGCCAGTTAGCTTCCGATTTAGCGGCCAGCCAGTTTGAATGAGGATAAAATAATTTCATTGTGCTGCTCTTCTTCACAAATGTTACTGGCCCTAATGACAGTCAAACTAATTTCACAGGGATTGTTATGCTAAAAAAAGAATGTATCCACCATTTTATACATGCTTCTTTCACAATGTTTTAGCTTAAAAAAACAAACAAACATGCAACATGATAAAACATCAAAATATACTTGGACTTAAATCTCCCTAAATCTGACACACTGACCTTTCAGGCTGTTCAGACTTTACCACAATGATCTGATTTATTCCACACCTCAAGTTTAGGTGAACAGAGCCAAATATGTCCTCTGGACATTCACCTCCCTACCTGATGTTTCCCCTGAGGGAGTGGTGAGGAAGTGGATGGTCTTGTTGCTGATCTCCACCAGGGCTTGAGGTTGCTGTGGGGTCTGCAGGGGTAGCAAGGTCTTGCTGGTAAGTCTGGCAACAGGCAGCACAGGAGTGGCAGCTTGAGGAGGCAGGGCTGATAAAGTTGTGTCTGCTGGAGCCGCAGATACATCCAGAGCCAGGTCCCGACGGATATGGACCTTAATAAACTGAACCAAAAGTCATATTGCAAAAATTCAGCTCCTGCTGACTTCTCATAACATAAGACAATATTCATGATGTCTAGAGTGTCCATACCTTCTGTTGACTGTCACACTGGACGTAAATCTGTCCACTCCATGGCAGCAGGGCAGATTTAGATGCCAGTGAAGGGTTGGGACTGATCAAAATCTGCAGCTGGCACCTTGAGTAACAATAAAAAAGAAATAAGACAAGTCGAATAATTAAAAACACAAGTATACACAGTCAAATTAATTATCAACCCAACCTTTGTGTAATTGTTCATTTGTTAAAGCTATGAAGAGAATTTAGTTTTAAAGAAATGAGCTGCCACTTTTACATAGATATACCTTATATAAAAAGAAACTGTCAACATTTAATGCAACGCACTTGATGCGGGGTCCCCAGACCTTCTTAAATTCACTCAAATTTAAGGATGTGATGATCATGACATGGATCATGATTAATTACTGTGACAACAACAAGAACATTTAGAATAAGAACAAGCAGCCTTTTTTCAATTAAAGATGTTTCAATACCATTTTTTCCTTCCCTTTACCGATTCCGGTGCCTGGGCTTTGGGTATTGGCTGATACAGAGCACCGATCCGATACCAGTGTGTGTAACAACGAAAATACATTTGAAGGGCAAATGTTGAAGACGTGCTTAAGTATACAAATTCACACACACACTTCCAATGATCCATGTCAATTTATGTCTATTTTCAACTGTAATTCACAAACTTTCAAGGATGTCAAGGGTCTGTGGGAACCCTATTGGCATGGTTGAATAACCTACAGTGTGGGGAATGTAAATAAAACAAGAAGGATACACATAAATACATGCAGCAAACATCATGAGGTCCAATTCTAACCCCAAATACTCACCCAATAAATTTCATTGAACAACAAAGTTTATTCTTACTGAGGCTCGATAACTCCATGCTGAGGGGTGATGGTCAAGCAGTGAGCAGGCCAGGACAAATCGAAGCTCAACTCTCTGGATGTGTTGTTCCGAATCTGAACCTGACTAGTGGTGGCTTCACCATCTAAAACATTGACAAGAACAACAAATGGTGTCAGACGTCATTGCAGTCATTCACCTATGGTTTTAGAGGCGACTGCCTTACCAACCATGCTTATTGAGGGTGGAATTCAAATCCAAGTTGATAAAAATTGAAACAATAATATGCTTTTGAAAAATATAGAGTCTACTCACTGATGGTGGGAGCTGTGAGGACAAGTTGTTGTGGATGGATGGTCCAGGACTCAGACTGCTGGTGTAATGGCTCCGAGGCCTGAGGGAGAAAGAGACATTCTGCATTTAAAACAAGAGTAGTTTTTTTTATCACAGTTTTCATCATATCATTTTCATCATATCCAATTGAAACAACACTAACATAATCAACACTTGTCTCATCACAAGAACTCATTCAAGCTATTAAAGAAGGCATTTGGTACCTTTAAGGAGGCCTCTGTCACTCTCAGTGCTGGACCTTGGGGACCTTTTACCGGCAACACGTCCAGAGTCACATTGACATTTGGCATAACACTGGGAATTACACAAAAACATTAAACTATAAATTGTGTTTTGCAGCTCTTTTAAGACTATAATGCTTTATGTAATTGAACACAAACAACTAAAGATCTCATCCATGAAAAATGTAGAGTCCCAATACTTCTGTAGTGCTTCTTTTACCGAATGAGATTGTGGTATGAAGTACAATTACCATGTATTTCCCCACATATTTTTCATGCAAAACTGAAATGCAATTACAGTACTGAACACTGTGAAGCACTTAATATCTGCATCCCTGTCTTTGTGTTCAATGGATTTGTTGGGTTGTCAATTCAGAAGGTTGAAGCAGGTCCTAGTGTATTACAATATGCTAAGAGATGCTTCTGTCGGTACCTGTCTGTGTCTGAACAGTGTCTAGCAGAGGGCAGCGGCATTTCAGTGTGGTTCCTCTGCTCGCAGTCTGAGCTCTTTGTACTTCCCAGCAATGACACCACTAGCTTGCTCATGTTTCCATAGAAGATGTGAGCTTCATTGGGACGTGGGGGCAGGTCGTAGGCTACAAAAAAAAGTCAATAATTAGTCAGACCAACCAAATTATTTTTATTATTTTCTCTGCACCTTTATACAACTGTGCTTTACTGCTAAGGCCTACTTCAGTTTACACATAAGATATAGAAGCTTTCTTGAACTAACTTCAGGGTAAAAATCCCTCTTCACCAATTAAAACCCAATACAGCAGCAAAATGAAATGTGATATCATTGCATTATTTTTATTATTGAGTGAAAGGCCAATGTCAGATACAATAATAATAATAATAATAAATTATTATTATAATGACATCTTACACTCTGTGATAGTTTCTTCGCCCAGAAACTTCTCATTAAAGTTGATGTTTTTCAGCAGACTGTTCTCAGACAGAGCTCTCCGCAAAGCCTCTGGTTTGCTCTGAAGCAATCTGAAAGAATAAAACACAAACACGATGTTGGAGGAACAAAAAAGGCTTTCTCACAAAAGCAGAACCATCTGAAATTAGATCTAGAATTAGACTGTATCAGCACTTTTAATGATATAGACACAACTAGATTCTAGCACACAGATCAGTCTGTCAGCAGCATCATCACACAAATACAAAGCTTTGAATAGACACTACGTCTTTCAGATCTTATCATGGCAATATATGAAAATAAAGGAAATACTGCCCTGATATATGTCAAGAGCTTCCTTTGTATTGCTCTTACTTTACACATTTATAAAATCTGTTTAAAGCAGTGAAGTTAATTTACATTTGTACTGAACGGATTAGTACTTTCATGCTGAAGCAGAGGGACATTAATACAATCACTTGTACGTCCAGAGAGATTCACATTATTATTTTGAACAGGATACTTGAGTTGATCCGAGGACAGCTCAAATCAAATCAAGTATCAACTGTCCGCTAATAATTCCAAAACCTCCTGACTAACTACTTAACAACATATAAACTAAACTGCGTGTTGGAAGGTCTCACCTTCTATATTGCTGCCTGGACACCTCATCTCCACAAAATAGACATACAGTAGCCAGCAGTGCATTGACAGATTGGCACAGGTTTTGTTCTCTTTGGGTGGACTTTATAAGCACAGTGATCACCTGAAAACACATGAATAATAAGTAATTAACATTTTCTATTCTTCCTGTGTATTACTGCTTATCGTTAATTCTAGTGTCTTGTGTAGCACTTGAAGAAATATTTTTGCAGCAACATTTTATTTCCTGAACTAGAGTGTGATCAGTTCAGTTATATCCCCTCTCCTACCTCTTGTGTCCTTTCCTTCAGTACAAACTGTGATGGTGCGAGGCTGATGACAGACTGTTCCATAACCGATCGTGTCTGTACATCAGAGAAGGCCGTGGCTTTGATGAAAGCGGCTCTGGAGCCTGTGTTTCTCACACACAAACAAACTTTGCTTACGCAACCAACAGCGATGTCTGTCATTTTTGCCACATAGCCATCCGCTTGTTTCCTCTGGTCTTCCAGGATTATGTTGCTGGTCCCACCGTAGCCCGACAGTGGAATCTGAGGATGGGAAATATAGGAGCCAAATTAAAGTATAGCCGAAGTCTTTCTATATATGATAAAAGAAAGCATAGCAAAGAGGTAGTGATGAAAATAAGATAAAAAGAGGGAAGATATGAAGATAGATATGAGAGCGAAAGTGATGACTACAGGCGGAGAATCGAGAGAGCAAGGCAGGACCGAAAACATGACATCCTCACAGTGAATTTGACCCCTGGCTGTGATGGTCGGACTCCAGACTGTTTGATCTCCAGCTTGGCCAACATGCAGGCCACCCTGGTGGGAGCAAAGAGTAGGTGCACGGTCACATCCTCTCTGGGACGAATTGACAGCTCCCCATGTCGGGTCAGACGCTCCTCTGGACTGAACATACTCTGGAGCTGAGGGAAAAACAAGTTTATATACGTCACATTTGAACAGTGTAGACATTCCTTATGTGATTAGTCAAATTATCTATAATGTTTTATGTTTCATATCTGTTTAATTAGATAACAAGTTGGAGAATGTCAGAATTAATTTTAACCTTTTAAGGGTATGTCAGTGCTAAACGAAGGCAGCTGGACTTGCTTGAGGTTTATTGAAGACATTTCATCTCTCATATGAGTGGCCACTTCAGCTCTAATGGACTGGTGGGGAGCCCGTGGCAATGTATCAATTGTGGGGTTGATACCAAGACTGTTAGAACTGAAGAAGTTTTTTAGGTAGGAGGTGAAATATCTTCAAGAACCTCAAGCAAATCAAGTTGCCTTCATTTAGCACTTAAGTATATCATGATCAAGATTATTGAGAACCTTGACAGACAAGCTTTAAAAGGGGAAATCCACCACTCTAACACATCAAAGTATGTTTAAAGCTATTGGGCAGTACTGTGCATTTGTGGAAGAAGTTATATATACTGTAGCCATTTGTGGCTCCACAGGGATCTGCTCAAAGTCTGAAAAACTGCCTCAAGTGAGGCTACTATGATGCATTGGTGGCAGTGTGAGCACCATGTCTTGGAAACAAAGATGAATAGAAGAATACATAGAATAAAAGATAACATCTCTGGTTCTCCTGAATCGCAAACAAAAATAAAAGTAAAACCATCTTTGCTCTCAAAATGGATCACTGATTAACATAAATGAAAACAAACCCTGCAGGTAATTCCAAGCAGGATATCAAAACACAAACCCAGGATGTGAGGATACTCTACCATCTCATCTCATTTTTGTATAGTATAGAAATATGAATATTTATCAATATCTACCTGGAAACAGTCCTGGTCCTGGCCACGAATGAGCAGCCGCAGCTGCTGTGTGGCATTGGTCGAGTTGTTCCGGAGAACCAGCTTCTGTTGGCTGAAAAACAATGGCAGCTGTTGGTTATGAGATAACAGTTAATGTGCAGAAGCATCAAATTGACAGGGATAAACTTTGGTCTGAGATTCAGAGTCATTATCTAAATGTACTTATTTGTGTAGCAATTCAAAGTCTGACAAAACTGCACTTTATCTCCCTTCAATGAGGGTAAATACATTGGGCATTATGATCAAACAGCTTCTCAGGAATAACACTCCCTGTAGAAGCCCTCTGGCCCTTTTCATGACTAACATTATACAGGCCATAATATAATAAGGTGGACCACTGAGCCTTGAGTTTTTTATTGATTATTTTCCAATGAATATTTGATACTTATAAAAGTATCTTTTCTGTAACCAAGTAATAGTGAAATTAATGAAAAACTGAAAAGTTGCTTACACAGCTCGTCCCAGAGTGACCCCTCCCCAGGCCACAAACTGTTTATTAGACAGAATTGGTGGAATGTCACTGGCCACACCAGCACCAAAGACAGCAGCAGGGGGATTGGCAGGATTCCCAGAGTCTTCTGGGACAATTTCTCCTTTTAGGGTTACCTCATACTGAGGACCTGATGGCAGCACCAGGATGGTGAGAAGGCTGCAACACAGCAAGCGAGTTAGTCCCAATCAGGAAGCTGTACTGAACATGTGACATGTTTTGGGTTATTCAAGGACACATCCCAAGACTAACACTTATGAATGCTTCAACAAAATTACAACCTGGTGCAGAGGATTATGTCAGAGCAAGCACACCAAGTGCATAACTTAAAAATAGTCTGCTTAGTCACATGCAATCTTACAATTAGGGGCGTCACAATCTCGATTTTAAGTAGGATATAGATCGAAATGACGTCATGATCTTGACCTTCAAATCAAAGGAGGCGGTGGAGGATTTAGCCACACCCCCAGTGCCTCATCCGGCAGGCGTGCCAAGAGGGGAAAACACAAAACAAAAACACAGACAGCATGTCGTAGCACAGCGAGTAGATTGACACTGGATCCGGCATTGCGGCAAAAAACACACGTTTTCCCCATTTGTTTTAATGAGGGTAGTCCGTTTTGGCTGCTGTGGCGCATGCCGCAAAGTTGAGACCAAGTCAACTTTTGGAGAAACGCATCCGGACACCATGTTGCGGTGGCCAGTTACATAAGCTGGCGATCAGACTACAACTGAAACCACAGTGGAAAGTGAAGTAATGTGGCATGTGTGTTCACTCAGTTTGGCTTGGTGCACCAGTTTAAAACACATTTGTGGATGCCGACGATCACTGTAGGACCGGCATATTTAACTTACTGTGGCAGAGATCATAAGCAGAGTACAACAGGTCACTACCAGGGCATGTTATTTAGCATGGATAAAAATATGGAATAGGGAACACAACAGACATCTCTGTGTAGTGTTAAGTTTCTCTTTCACCTCGGTTCGGTCTGTGGCCCAGTTTAAAAGACACAGTAATGACTGCTATTTCTAATCCATAGCTGAGGACGAACAATCCCTCGTGGGTCCAGCATGCTAGTAGAATAACAACATACCGGCTCCATCTTTCGGCAAACTGATCAGCAGGGGTTCACAACACGTCGCACACACTCAACAACCTGAGGCATTTCACTGCGCATGTAGCATAGGCGTTCACAGGCAACAAGTCAAATATGCCAGGACATCTCTACGGAGCTGCTAGATGGCAGATAACCTCTATGACTTTTTTGTTTACAGTTAGTTTCCAATTGACTGGTGAAACACGTTATAATACATTTATATTGTTAATAAATTATCTTAATTGACATTAAGGCCTTAGTGTGCTACATTGCAAACGAATATGGAGATGATATCACTCATGTAGACCATATTCTGAAATAAGAATTAAAAAATCAAATGAGTTATCATGGCATAAAACGATGATCCTGGACTAGTCTAAAAATAGCATAGCCATCTGTGCTTAAAGAAAAGAAGAAAAAGAAATCTAACCGAATCGTGACCTTAAAATTGGAAAATCAAATGGAATCGAGGATTTGGAATATTGTGACACCCCTACTTACAATAATCCTGTTAGAAATGTGGGTACGTGTGAAAATAGACAAAACTTTAGGTTATGAAAGCAATGATCTAGTGTTGTTAACTGGGTTTCTTTAATACCTATCTACTTCCATTAAGGAATGGATGGGTGGGACTGGTTTCTTAATTAAAGGATTTCAAAAATCCATTTACTGCACAAAACCAACAGCACATGTACATGTAAAAGCAATGAAGATTTGTATACCTTTCTCGATATTTCCTGCTGCCCTGCGCTTTGAAGGAGACCATGATGCTTTGCTCCTCTCCCACTCTCAGGGAAAGTTCATCAGGTGTCACAGAGAAACTGTCCTCAGCATCACTGTGCTATAAACGGGAATAAAAGAGAGGCAATGAGACAGATTGTACGTGAAAAGAGAAGGAAAAAAGTAGGGACACAAAGCAAAGAAATGGTGGTGGGTTGAATGTTGGGAGGCAACAATGGAAGAAACAGAGGGTGGGATGGAGTGCAAATGGGGAAAGTGAAGAAAAAAATAGGCGACCTAGGAGAGAGACGTTGAGAAAGGAACAGCAAGAAACAAAGTTAGTAAGAGATCGAACAAGAGGAGTGAAAGAAAGATTGAAAAAAAGAAAGGTGAAAATAGAGAAAGCAAGAAAAGCAGGACCCAAATATCAATGAATCCCCACTGTATGTGCCACAGTCTGAGCCCAAAATGTCACATAGGCTTACCCAAACCCCAGATCTAATAAGAAAAGTAAAGGTCAGAATTACCTTGAGTTTTAGCTGCACGTCAATGTTTCCCGCATTCTTTAATGGCAGCATCTGTTGACTGGATTTACCCAGTGGAGCAGACAGGCTGACAGTCTAGTCAAAAGAGGCAAAAAAGTAGTTGACTAACAACTCTAGAAAGGGCCAAGAAAAGTTTAAGCATTCTATGAAACAAAATCAGAAATGTAAATACATTAAATGCTGTGTGCAAATGTGGAATTAAGAATCCCATCAGGTTAACTTTCAAGAGTTTAACATCCACATTCTCAGTGACTGGCCAGATGCCTACATGTACTTCAAAAATGACCATGGTTTAAAGTGTTCTGATATCTAATGGCTCACTCCCCATCTGCATGCTTTTTTATACATTTGCATGACCTACTATTACATAATCACAAGATGCTCCCTTTCTATTGTGAAGACCGTCTCATCTTTATGTCTAACTAACTAACTAACTAACTTGGAAAATGTATGAGTGGCTGTTTGAATAAGTGGCTGGAATAAGATGGTTTGAAGCATGTACTCCTGCATGTGTTAGTCAATAACAGGAGCACAGAAGGAGAAAAACCTTACCTGCTCATCCCCTTTGATAGTTAAAGATACTGCTCTTAATAGCAACAGTTTAGCTAAACTGTCCAAGTTGGTTGATTTGAACTGATTTTTTAAGAAGTACCCTTCTCTTAGATCATTATTTTAAATTTTTACATCATCAATATGGGTGTATCCTTGTATTGTACATTCACCTCTATCCATTTGGTATGTGGCAATCCAAACAATTGCTGTCAAAATAGTCTTTGTCCACATACTCGCACACAGTTACATTCAATTGGTAAATTCAATATGAGCTGAACAATCTCGTTGGTATGAATTCTTGTCACAAGAAATACTTATCATCATTGCAGTCTGAAAAGAAAAATTCCAATGGTAGTTAGAGTACCTGCAGGTCTTTAGGAGCATGGACCCTTGCAGTTCCAGACCTGGCTCTGAGGGAAATAGTCCTTATCACATGACTCTGACCAGGGGAGTCCACTTCAATGTCCACCCGAGCACTGTACTCATCTGCCACACCGAGCTCTCCTGTCAAGCACAACCACAGCAATACAGGGAAACCAGAAAATTACTCTCGAAAATTATAGATAATAATAACAACTTAGGTGACATATTTTATAATCAACCCATTGAACTGCCTTTAGCATGAATGATGCCAACGGTTAATCCATTAAGTGCGAGTCATTGATTATTGAATCCAGGGTGATTACCTGAAGAAGCTGTGTATTTTTGCAGAGCCTTGAAGTGAACCCAGACTGTGAAGCTCTGTGGATTCTAAAAAAAACAGAAGAAAAAAGAAAATCAAATTCAAATATTTTTTTTTTATTTTTCATTCAAAAGGTGAGATAAAACATTCAGATTGAATGTGAGAAACTCCATTACCCATATGATTTTACGTGTTGAAAGCTTTACAGTAAATATGACACACAAACATACAACATTGAATAATTGTAATTGACAGAGATGCTAAATAAGGTTGTAATGTTTTTCTAACCTCTCCATAGCTGGCATGCATCACGTGATTCATCACCGAAGGAGAAGAAACCTGGGTCATGGGTCCAGCCTCCTGTGTTGCCTCAGATGTCATGGTAACAGGGTTCTTGGAGAAGGTGAAGCATCGCCATGCTGTAGGGTTCTGGAGATCAGATGATGAGATATAAACTATGTTATGCTCAAAGCAAACAGATCTACCAAACCCTGTAAGTACGTAATGTAAGTACCAGCTTATGGCGAAACACTTTCAGATAATGTAAACTGTATGTGCATGTAGCCAAAAAATCATTCTTATCGTTTGTTTGTTTTCACCCCCCGAAAAAATAAATAACTGCTTTTTTAAAATTCACAACAGTATTTATTTACACATTTAAAATACAACTAACCGTTATTTCTAGTGTAGCAACATAGATATTTAGATGAGTGAATAAGGAATACACCATCTTTCCAACACAAACTTTACTTGGGGGGGCCGCCCAGGTATA
The DNA here is from genome assembly GCA_900302685.1 of Spondyliosoma cantharus. Lineage (NCBI taxonomy): Eukaryota > Metazoa > Chordata > Actinopteri > Spariformes > Sparidae > Spondyliosoma > Spondyliosoma cantharus. The sequence continues at coordinate 71 of OMLP01024409.1, read as the reverse complement.
TTAACCGCCACCCAAGTAAATCTGGCGACACATTTTAGAATTTTATTATTTATCATTTTATGTTATTATGG
>OMLP01024406.1:0-15133 GCA_900302685.1 Spondyliosoma cantharus | reverse complement strand
ATTAGCAGCTGACACTGTCGCATCTGGTAAAAATCATTGTAGTAAATTGTACAGAGAGCTAAATGATCCTTCCACACTGCACAGACTTGATCTGTGTAGCTAGCATTTGTGTGTGCTAACAGCTCAGACAGTAGCCCTTTTCACTCTGAGAAGCTGCATTATAGCCGCAGCAGCGGTTCTCCAATTCTCTGCCGTTGTTTGTCCAATTTGCTAAAATTGACAAACCACTGTGTAATTCACACAGAAAGCCGGCGCTGTGGATCCTAAAGAGGGTACACGTCATGATGATGATGTCTGCGTGTGTTTTTCAAGGTGTTTCCCAGGTGTCCTGTCAATCTAAAAATGTACCCACTGTTTATAATCATATGGATGCTGTTATAATGTGTAGTGATTGAGATCATGACCCACCAAACATCCTGGAAAGTGACAAAGGTTCGTTTTTTGCTCTAAGTTGCATATCAGTAAACAGGACGCTGTCTGACTCTGTCACTCGTGGGGAGGGAGGCTGTTTTCTGGGGGAAAGTTCCCTGAAGTCTCGGTCTGGAGGGCTGACCGTCGCAGTGATTTTTTTTCAACACAAACACTCTGAGTTAAAGTTTTTTTGTCGGTGACAGACGCTGTTTTTCTGGCAGAAATGTGACGAAGGGTCGGTAGGGAGGGAGGACAGACGCTTCTCTGCGTTCAACTGCGGTATTTTTTCCTCATATAAGTTACAGTTACTATGTTACTGTTGTTCTGTCATGTAACGTTGCTTTGTGGGACATTTCTCTTTATTTAGTTGAATGAAGGACCTGTGTAGTTATCAGACTGTCAGATCCACACGTCCTCGATACGTGCAGCTGGCTTATCCATTCACACTGGTTCAGTTTGCCAGTAATGCGCCTCTGATACTACCAGAGACGGATCAGCGCCGGAGCGAAATTTCACCCCTCGCCGCCTCTGAGACTTTCACACAGAGGAGGAGGCGGAGAATTGGCACAGGATCCCGTTTGCAAACGGCAGTGTGAATGGGCCTACTGACTAATTTCAGAACTCACCAGGAACTCTCAGTTTCTCTACTTGTCTCTGTATTTTTATAGAGTTTAATGGAGCCTCAGGATAGACATAATGATTGATGATTTTTGCATACTTGGGCTAAAATCTCCTTTGCAATCTCCCAGAGCTCAAGATTCAGATTCAGATTCAGATTCCCTTTAATTTATTCCCCTTCAATTAAGTTCAAATGGTAGAAAACAGACAAAAGCTATAAATCCCCACAATAAGGAAGACTGAACCAGAGAATGTTCTGAGTTTGCATTTGATAATTTAGTAAATTATAAAATACTGTAGATTATTAAAATAATGGCAGATAATTTTTTTCTGTCAATGGAATGATCAATTAAATATTGTAGTGTTTGTACTGATTTAACACTTTGCTACATATTCAATGTTCACACCTTTGGTAATGTTACAGAGAACAAAACATCTGGTATTTTGAATAGCTTTAGTTACAGATATTTGCTTTGAAACATGAATTTTATTGAAAGTCCACATTGAGAAAATCAGGTAAATCAGGAACTACTACAGCAACGAAACACAAATGAAAGCCCTGACATGTTGAACTTTTCTAAATGACAGCTACTCTGTAGATCTGTGTTGTTTTCTCCACACTGATCAGAGCTGGACAGATAAATCAGAAATGCAGCAGTAAAGTTTGACCCTGAAGAGAAAATGTGTAGAGACAAAGCCAAGATGGACACTGATGACCTCTGCTTCAGACTGACTGATTGTGCTTCAGCTCTCTTGTGTGTCCCCGGTGCTTAATTTGAAAAGGCTTTGGCCCTTTCCAGTTCAGCAGTTACAGCATTGTGTGGCCTCTGGGAACAGGCTGCTGGACCACACACTGAGCAGTATGGTAAGAGATGATGTACCACACTGCAGCAAACCGACTCTCAAATAAGGCACGTAGAAACTGACAGCTGACTGAGATTTGCTAGTTGTTCGCTCTGCTCGTAGTACGAAGGGAAAATAGTTCCTCTTAAGTGATCTGATATGAGAACAACACCTCATAATTGTCACTTTCACAGTATTTTATAATTTATTCAAAAGGTTTATTTTCATTGTGCAAACGAGTTAAATATTGAGACAATACATGGATTTATTTAAGTGATCTTAGAGGGTTTGATGCTTAGATGGTTACATAAATATCTCAGGTCTGACCTACTATGATTCGTTTAGTGACTGACATGCCAAATTGTATTCAGATTACATGTTTGAAAGGGCTCATGAGAATATAAACCACGATCAAGAAAATTTCAACAGATGATGATGTCTGCCTCATCAATCACAGTTCAGCTGACATCAGCTGTAACTGACTCCAGACTTGACATCAGCTGGCACTGATGTGAGTGATGTAACACACTGCTGGAATCAACAGCCCTTGGTTCTCTGATGATTTTTGCGATGTCCATAAATCTGCTTAGAAATCAAATAAAGAAGGCGCTCCTTAAAACTGCAGCTCTGACTCTTGCCATGGTTACTGTGCAAACATGACCTTCAGATTCACCCAAATTCTAATATTTGTATACATTAATATGAGGTAGACCAGACGACTGATTGACTCACTCCATCACAACCATACAATCCCTGTATGCATCACCCAAAGCATTATAGAAACTATCAAAATTTATACCAAAAGAAAATGAAATAATATTTACACTATCAACACATTTTGAAAATAAGGCTTGAAAGGCCTTACAACGTTTATGTAAATGGGTTAGGGTTACATTTAAAAAATATATATATTTATGTTTTTGAGATATATATATATATATCTTCTATCCATGTATTGATAACCTGTAGACATAGAGCCCTGATTCACCAGGGTGACAATTGGCCAATGGTGAGCGTTTGTGGCCCTAGTTGTTGGGGTGTGTCCCACATTGTTGGCAATTCTGAACTCTTGTCTGTGGCTTTTGGTAAACTTGGCATGTAAAAACAGCGGTGGAGCCCAACTGTGAGAAAAAAGGGATAGACTCTTGAGCCTATCGCTGTAGCATCCATGATTTAACCCATTCATCATCAGTGTGGTTTCTCCGTATTTTTTTATCCTCCCAGCTGTTCTTCATACCCTGATTCTCCAGATAAGGATTTGGGAATGCTACTGAAGCACATTTTTCACCTGGTAATTGTGAAGTCTTAAAGGTAAAGGGGCACTATGTAGTTTTGGTGAAGAAATCCAAACTCAATATTTACAATATTAATAAAAAAGCTGTTCTCAGAGGAAATAAGGTCGAAGAACACTGTTTGACGCTAGAAAAGCGGCAGGGTCCGCCACATATAAACAAAGTAAAACAGTATAAATTGTGTTGTCTTTTAAAGTCAGTTTCTTTATTCAGACATGAAAACAAAGAGAGTTTGTTTATTCAGTTTGAATAGGTTGATAATAAGATAATTAATAATTAACATTTCTTCAACAAAACTAAAGAGTGATCTATTATAGATTTTTGATTTATGTACAGAAACATCAAATTATTCAGTTTTACCCAATATATTGTTTTTTCATGTCAGGGAAAATGCCACATATGTAATAAACCTGACAGGAAGTCTCGGTTTCAGTGAAATGAAGTCACAACATTAATGAATATGTCTTGTTGCACCCTGTATGTCAGAATGGAACAGTCTGCACAGGTGCAGTATGGGTGAGCTCCTCAGTTTATTGGACGCCTGTAACTTTTATGAACATTCCCAGGATGTCCACCTGTGCCCTCTGGTCTTTTCCATAGCCCTGTAAAATGCTACGTCTACCCTCATTTTCCACATCTTATCTCAGCCACACTTCTGATTTATCCACAAAACGTTTCCATAAAACAAAAACAAGGCTTGTCTCAGGTCTGGATATCACTGCATGTGCAAATGGCCTTTAGCACCCTGTCTGTTCCAGTTAACCTTAATTTATAGTTTAAGAGACAAAGCATAGATGTTAAAGTACAGAGTCGTTATACTTAGGCTGCTTCAGAAAAACTTTCTCTCACTAGAGCAGTAGACTTCCTTTTCTTTTGCATTTGGTCAAAAAGAAAAGTTTGAGGAAAACCACAGGACCGTATAGTAAATGGCTACAATGTTCTACAACAGCAGAGGAAGATACATGGACTGGTTTTGTCTCAACTAGTATTAACTCCTATCAACAGATAGGAGAGGTTCTGACAAGAATTAGGGTTCAAGCCATGACTGCAGGTAGAGCAGGAGTCCATTCAATCCAAGTTCAAAACTGTAATAGATGACAGTAAGATATAAGTTCAATAAGGAATGTCTTTATGTCAATACAACCCATTTAAATATACATAAAACCCAGTTCAAGATGCTTAAAGGCTCCACTTTATGCTCATGTTCAGGATCATGTTTTTATTCCAAGTGTTTACTAGAAAATGTTTACATGCTTTAATGTTCAATCACACATTATTTTGATCGTACTGTCCATGCTGCAACATCCCTTTTTACCCTCTGCGATGCAACATGCACTTGGTATATGCATATTCAAGATGTATGTTGCAGTCCTGCACTAAAATAAAATGATGCAGCAGTGGATATTTTTCCACGTGGTAACCACCATATGCCACATGCGGCAGTCTAAAGGAAGAACTGAGGTAATGGGGATTTTACCAGGAAAGCTCTGTGATCTCATGCCCAGATTCCAACATCTCTTACCTCCTGGTAAATGTTCATTAAACTAACTTCGGGTTATAGCTGCCTTGTCGACTGTAAAATCCTTGCTAAATGTTTTAAGGAGCCATGTAGGTCTGCTTTCTTCGGTGTCCATAAGCCAGCATTTAGTGCCTGCTTTAGCTTCATGTCTTGGTGGCTGCTGCTTGGTGTCAAGTTTACACATATAATAGCTTTTTCCCTGTGCTGTAGAACCTCCACGTCACCTCAATATTGATTAGGCTGCACGCATAGAGTAATATAATTCTGCTGATATGAAAATTAACAGCACTGACAGGAGTGTCAGTGTTCTACTAGAAACCTGGATTTAAAAGATATCTATCAATCAGTAATGATGTGTTTGTAATATGATTTAAAGGAACAGTTCACCCAAACAATTAATATTCAGTCCTCATCTCCTCCCCCCATGCTGGTGAAAGTCAGGTGAAGTTTTGCAGTCCACAAAATATTTCTGGAGCTTCACAGCAAAAGTGTCACAGCATTCTCCTAAACAGTAGCTGGGGACTTAAAACAGAAAAAACTACAGGAAGGATTATGCTGGACGAGCTGTATGGAGCCACTCTTTTGTGTTTCACTTTCCTCACTTTCCCTAAAAGTTGTAACACCAAAATTGTACACTATTTGAGAAAAACTGAGCAGAGAGTTTTTTAACACAGAATAAGAACGGTAAAGAAAGAGCTGGAGAGTGATGCCTGTTTCACAGAAAGGGGATTGGAACAACCTGTTCGTGATGGCAAGAACAGTGTCTGTTTCAATCAGGACAGATTTACATGTACAGCCTAAAGGGAAAAGAAAAGAAAAACAAACATGGGTGGAAATCTATTCATGCCTACTAATCAGTCTGCTAACTAAGCACAGTTGTGCCCTCAGTTGCAGCTGTGAGTCATTAGTTCAGGGTTTTCAGTGTAGTCCTTAAAGCCTGATCAAGCAGAACAGTCAGTGGTTTTGAATTACAGTACTGTAGGTTGCCTGGTACCTCACTAATACCAGAGCCCTCACATGGCAGCCCAGTGGAATGATGGTGAGATGGACTCCTGTACATGAAACCTGTCATCGCCTTATTTGTGTGTCCTTTTTTGACTTCGTTAACTGACTACAGTGACATAACTCAAAATCAGAAATCATGCTTTTCTTCAACCCAAACTCAAACATCAGTCTCATTGAAAGCACCTTGGTCCACTGTCTCAAAATGTAAAGCCTGCTGGCAGAAATTTGTAAGAACTATTTGATTCAGAACCTTTAAAAACCACACATCGAAAGAAGTTGTCCAGTCGTGCTTCATCCAAATAAGAAGCACCTCCGGAATTAAACCAGTACAGTCACTCTGACCAGGAAAAATTCATTCATGCACTCGTCTTCTCTCGACTTGACTACTGTAACCCCTCTTATCTGAAAAACACATTATGTCTCTCTCTCGCCTATAGTTTGTCCAGAATGCAGCAGCTCAGCTTCTTACTGGTTTTAACAGACACCCTCACATCACTACTATACTAGCTTCTCTCCATTGACTCCCTGTTCAATTTTAGTTGATTATAATATTTCCGATCACTTAAAAGCTTGTCTGGGTCTGGCCCCTCAGATGGGGCCTTTCTGGCTGTTCTAAAGTTGAGGCTTAACTCTAAAAGGTGACCGTGCTTTTGCCGTCAGGGCCCCCGGACTTTGGAACAACCTACATGAAGACATAAGGCTTGCAGAATCAATAACTTCCTTTAAATCACTTCTTAATTTCCACTTTAATAGACTTGCATTTATGTGAAATCGTCCTTTAAAATTCCTTTAAGTCTGTCTATCCTTTTGTTCTTTACGCTGTTCTTAATCTGTTTGTCTGCTTCTAATTCTATGTTCAGTGATACAGCAAGTATATCGTTTTGCGTAAAAAATGATTTATATTTTAGTATAGTGTCAGGGTGGTTAATCTCACCTGAAGTCAGTGTCATGACTAATTTGCCCACACAACAATCATGACTTGTTTTTTCGTTACCAGCTCTTTCTCTAATGGGCATTTAAGTTTTATGATGTAGTTGTAAAATCACTGATGACTGAAGCTCTCCAAGGATAACGTCTTGATATAAACTGCTGCTATTTAGGTCTTTTTAGGGAAGCAGCTCCAACATAAAAATGCAAATTTAATCAATTCACCTAAATCTCTTTCATATTTCTTTAGATAGAAAATCAGTTCTGAGTCTAGTTTAATTTAAACTTTTTGATAGTTAACAATGAAGTGATGAGGATAGTTCAGACAGAAGACTACTTGAGTTCAGTTGGGCTGTGTTTTCCTCTATTTGCAGTGCATTTGAAAGTGCAGTGTATGCACTGTGTAGTATTGCCAAATATGTGTGTGCATTTTTCTTCCATCTGTTTGTGCACGTCAGCTTGTTCAATGGTGGACTTTCCCAGCCACCACAAACAGTGCTCAACCAATGTTATACAATTTCACCATTTTTGATAAATAGTCCTCAAAGTCAACGGGAAACCAAAATTGTCAGTTATTCGTCTGTATTGGTTTTACTGTTTATTGTTCAGGATAAAAAAAGACGACGCTTTTCTTGTGTGACCACAAATTGCTGTCGTCACTTCTAATCAAAGTTGCCAACATTGTGCTGGTATCAATATAAAATGTGGACAAAACCTTCATTGGGTGCTCACTAATTATACTTTCATAAAATGCTGCTAAAAAGTTAGAGAGAATGGAAACGAATTGGCAGGGCTGCTGATGTGTCAAAGGATCCTTTATTTTATTTGAAATATTGATAGAATTGATTTTTGTTTGCAAGATAAAAGATAGAGCACTGTGTCAGATATATAATCTTACACATTCAAACTTAGACACAAACACACTTATAGTTATGCATATATCTGCAAATTAAATAAATCTGCAGATTTAGGAAGATTTCTCATCAAACTCAACTCGATTTATGAGTGAGTACAAAAGGGGACTGGACTGTCTGGGACTGACGGATTAAAAAAGCGCTCTGCTGAGTGCCATTCTAGTCTGTAATGGGTTTGTTTTAAACATTAGACTTTGCTCTTCTTTGGGCTGTGCAGTAGAGAATAATTCAGGAAATGTGAGGGCAGAGAGACGGGTGTGATGTGCAAAACACAGGTCTCTGATCACATTTAAACCACATACGTTACAGTGACTGTCTTGGACCACAAGTTGACAAGAGGCCCTTGATTGTCTAAATTCATTAATAGTCCTGTCTCCTGCAATTCACTATGGTGGGCCACCCTGCTCTATGCAGCCAACCCAAGTAGAATTTAATTTGTGTGGTTTTCAGTGGAAAAGATGGTGTCCAACATTAGTACAGTTCTTGAGCAACCTGACCTGTCTCAGCAGATCAGTACTGGCTTGTTTTTTTGAACAACAGGATAATCCTGGTTGAAGAGGTAATATGTTGAAGATTGTAAAAGATTATGTGGAAAATGCAGTGCAACATGTGTATAGTGTATCTGTCAGTCAGCTGTGTGCATATACTGTAAACACTGAAGAGCCAGGATATTTCAAGGGTCTAACAGTGATCATTCAGTTACAGTATTCTGCTGGGACACCTTGACACACACCACCAACACAAACCGTTGCAAACCAAGTACACACCCCAGTGACCCATGGCAGTGATCCCCCAACACCAGCATGACAATAGACTGGATATACTGTATATGGAGTATTTTTCAACAAGTACAATACTTCAAATCTAGCATACGGTGTTGAGGCTCAGCGTGAGTTTCCAGTCTGGTGTTTAGTAGCAGTTAACACAGAGTAATTAAGACAAATTGTTGGAAAGTTGGTGACTCAGCAGATGTTTTCCAGGTTATTTCTGACACATTTGTGCTCTGTGTTTTCTTTCCCTCCTGTCCTTGGTAATAGATGCCAGACGTCAAACATGCAACCATTCCAGTTGAATAAAAAGTTACCACTTTCTGAAAATTCTTTATGTTAACAATAATGTGGCTACTGAGAGACATTCTTTGGCATAACCCAACACAAAAATATCCAAGTTAGTATCCAAGCCAAAGAGAAATAACAACTTGAGAGAGGTCCCAGTAAAATGAAAAATAATATGCATACCTCCCACCTCTAACCTGGGAATTCCACTGATTGCATGTGCGTTGCGCAACGGCTCAGGCTTTGCGCCGTGCTCCCTCGTCCATCCCACACCCATCAGCTGTGTTTTGACCGATGAGTTCCTACTGTAATTACAAAATCACGTGCGATCACAGTTATACTTGTAAGTGTCAAAACACAGCAACAAACAGATAAAGGATTAGTGTTCCCAACTGAAAGATTAGAAGCAGGGCAGACCTGCTTGGACTTGTCTCTTTTTGAGATTTTTGTGCTGGTGTCAACATGGAATGTTTTATTCTGAAAATGTTATTGTGTTTTGGTGTCTGACTTCCCGTCTGGTCTGTGCTGAGTTTGGCTGAATTGACGTGCTTGCTCCGGCATCCGGCAAAAAAATAAGCCTTGGTAAAAATGCAAGCCCTATGATGAACCTGCGACTTGTCCAGCTTGTACCTTGCCACTCGCTCACTATCCACTCGAATTGGTTCCAGCCCCACTGCAACCGAGCAAATGATAAGCAGTCACAGAAAAATTAATGGATAACTAAATAGGTGTTAGAAATACTTGAACCACTGCTCTTGATGTCAGAACAGCGTTTGTCAAAGCAAAGCTTGTGTCAGTGCCAGGTTGCACTAAGTGGCTTACTGTCTTGTGCTGTCCTCTTTAGGCATCTACCTGTTGGACATGATCTACATCGACTCAGCCTATCCTGCATCAGACAGTATCATAGAGACAGAGCAGCGGACCAATCAGATGAACAACCTTCTGAGGGTCATCTCTGATCTGCAGATGTCGTGTAAATATGGTAAGAAACAAGTCTACATCAACATATCTACACTATCAAGCATTCATGTTGTGGCTTTGGCATTCGGTTCGAACCCTCTGGGCCACAATAATATAACTCTGCCACGATGGATTTTGTGCTAATAAGCATGTATTAAAACAAGTGATATCTACTTCTTCAAAATTGATTCAATCAACACTAAATTGTGTATACAGTATCGTGTGACTAAGATACACATTTATTTTACAAATGAGAAATGACATGGTGATAACTCAATAACATAAGTCCAATAATCTTCAGGCTGTGTTTTACAAAAGGTCGACTAAAACATTTTCAAGCCTGACCCATAGGGGTGCCACAAATAACACCAATGTGTACCTGAAATACTGGACAAAATTTTGCTGAGGGCAGCTTTTTTGACCCATTTCTTGTTTCTTTCTAGATTACTTGGTGACCCTTCCACATGTCCAGAAGTATCTGTTGTCAGTTCGCTACATAGAGGAACTCCAGAAGTTTGTAGAGGATGACAACTTCAAGTAAGTTTCATCTCAGTGACTGGCAATGCACGGCAGTAGTACACTTTAACAGTCATGAAATTTTGTGTATATGTCCTCAAATGGACAGATTACCAAGACAAGTAAAACTCTGGTCACAACATGAGCTTTGTCCTGCACACGGAAACATGGAGGTGGCCGTGAAATTGACGGGGGTCAATTTGCAGGACTCGGGATGGAAAACGACAGGCAGCTGGTTTTATCTTTCTCCACAGGGAGCTCCTTCATCCAGCAGGAGCTGATGACTTTCTCAGATCTTCTCCTCAGAAATAGGTTTGGCTGTCTGCCACAGCTCATCACAGTTTAGATTTAGCACTTCATTTTCAGGGTTGGATGTCATCTTGAATTTGTGGTTGTACTTAGCCTATTTATTTCTTTGTCTCACCTCTTTCAGAGTTTACATAAATAATACTGTTTGCATAAGAAATGTAGCTCTGTAAATACAGACAGAGTGGACCTGTACTGACAGACTTGAAGCAAGATTATGTAACTTTTGAAAGGAGAAGCTAGAGACCATCTTGTGATGGGATCATAATTACAAGAGAGAAGTCAGTTTGGTGAAACAGGTGAACTTATGTAATCTTATCACAAGATGGTCCCTATTTTTCCCTAATGTGTTAGTGGACAGAAATAATTGAAACTGGGATACAGTGATCTGCATGAAGGTGGGCCAGGGGCGTTAGGTGTGGGGGCCAGTGCCCCCTTGCCTACTACTGGTCTTAAATACTGCTTACATTTGTGAAGCTGCTTTAATATTCTTGTGGTGTTATTGTTTGTACTCAAGAAGTGGTACAACAATACAAAATATAAACAACAAACAAAGCAAATAAAGTAATTCTGATTTCTATTTCAAAGCTTCTTTAGGCTTTTTTGGTGTTTTAGGGCTCAAACTCAAATTTGCTTTGGTGTTTCCATTATTAACATAATAATACAAAAATGCTAACAGCAGATTGTATACATTTTCATTTGTTGTTTTTAACAGTTAGTGCTGATATTTCTCCTACTCTTGAATTGAAACTCTGCACTGAACTAACAAATGAAATATATTTGTACTTTCTTTCTTGCCAGACACCTGGCAGCACTTCTGCTGACATTTTCATTTTTAATAAAACAAATGCAAACAGAAGTAAACATTTTTATGCACATTAGTTTTTAACAGTGCAAACCTTTTTACCTTACCTACCTAAGTGATGGTTACTGATGGTGTTCACAGTCGGACAGCTAAGCAGATCCTTCACTCATCGATTAAAAGAGAAATGTCCCACACTTCAACCCAAAAAGCAACATTGTATTGTCTTGATGTGTACCATCACACAACTTTTGGTTCCACAACGCTGGCATGCTGTATGTAATGACACAGTGGAGCAGCTTTGTGCCGGCGCTGCTTGGTTCAGTGAGAACAAACGATTGTGGCATAAAGGTGAGCCTTCTTTGCTACTTTATTGCAGAATTTCTGTGTGAAAAGGGCTACAGACACAGAGCAATATTAGCATTCATTTGGAGTGGTGTTTGTTTCCACCTGAGGAATCTGGGCCTCCTGAGAAGAATATCGTGCCTCTTTAGCTGATAAATGCCCTACTATGCTCACCAGCTAGCTGTGTCTGTTAAAACGGCTACCTACTGCGTCTTGAATTGGTATGTCTGGAAATAGCTGTCAACCAATTCATCTTTCATGCCTTCAGGTTGAATTTGGAAATGTTTAATCCATTCTGGTTGCCTTTACTTCAGCAGCATACAATAACATTAACTTTTAAGAGGAGTCATTAACATTAACAAGTTCAAGTCTGTTTAACCACATCCATATGTTTGCTACAGCAGCCTATGATGTGCTGGTAGAGAAAGTCCAGAGCCTTTCAGAGAGCACCACTAACCTGCACACACTGACTTAACTCTGAGAGGAAATACATGTTCAAGATCTGTGTGTTTGAATGCAAGTTGAAATGCAACAGGAGCTTTTCTGCAGAACATGTGTGTAGGCTCGTCCCCAGAACCATCCTCAGCGCTGTCAATCAGTAAAGTGTTGTACTCTTTTCCACTGGTAGACATGTTGAAATGGAGAGAATAGAACTACATCAATAGGATGAAACCTTTAATGTAACATTATGTTTGAATTTGCATTTGGTGCCATTTGGTGCAACTGTCATAAATACAAATTTTGTGTAACAATTTGTAAGATGTGGTGTAATGTTACGTGCTAACTACAAACAACAACTACTCAGCATGTCAATGCATGGTCTTAAAATCATGTGTCTTGAAGTAAACATGCATGTTCAGGCTTTTTTTTATTTGCCGTGCTCGGCCACTGTCTCTTTCTATTTTCTTGGCTTCTTCCATCAGCGATCTCTTCAGTATCTTCAACTCTGTGCTGATGTCTGTAGAGGCTGATAACCCCGGTTCTGATGCCTGCATGCCATTGTTACAGCCAAGTGTGTCCAAGGATGTACAGACAACTATCAATGGTATAATTTGATACTGAAGAAAACTGATGATTGTCAGGCATCTTTTGGAGTGATAAGGAGCTTTCACCAAACTCATTACTACACCAATCAGCCACAACATTGAAAGGACTAACAAGTGGAGTGAATAAGATTAATCTTCTTGTTACAGTGCAGTGTTCTGCTGGGAAACCTTTGGTACTAGCAATCTTATGGATGCCTGACAACATACACGATGGATACCAAATTTGATGGCAATTCTTTGTAGAGATATTTCAGTCTGGACCAGGAGTGGTGGACCAGCAGACACAGACATTCATCGCCATAAATAGGGGAGTGATGCTAAAAATTCAACAGTGGCAACAAAATGCATGGACTTTAATCCAGCACAGTCCAGTCTGTCTCATTCTTACTGGTGCCCTGACCATCCTCCCAAAGACCTCCACATTTTTGTCAGACTGTGGCTTGAAAGGAAAAAAAATCCTGTGGCGACTATGAGGTTGTCTTGAACTGGTCCAGCCACAATTATGTAACCTTCAAACTTACACGTCATTCACCGAGGGATTGGCACACACAGACAGGCTGACATAATAACAATACATTTCATATTATTTAGATTTGAATTTTGACATGTTCTGTTCTGCTTGTTTGTTCCTGTCTGTTATATTGGGTGTGGATTAATTTTGAAATTAAATGGAAATCTTCCTCATGGTCACAGTTACTCCTCTGCTAGTCTGTAATGCTATTAAGTGTGATCACTGAGCACTTGAAAAACACTGTGAGGAGAAGAGGATAAAAGTCTAGCCAAGGAAGATAACTAGCTCTGACCAGCAACTGCTGTACAGCCCGCACAAATAAAAGCTACATCGCAACTAACTTACCTGTGACTTCACTAGTGCTGACTGGGAGATGCAGTCCAGTGTGCTCCTCACTCAGTGCCTGTCCATCTGACAGTGTTGTCCTGTTACATCCTTTCTGGGAAGATATTAACCAGTTGGCTACTGGTTGATGAGTGTCTGGCTACCGAAAGCAAAATGAACCAAATCGGACATCCCTATCTTATATGTTGAATAATAATGGTTCATCTTGTGATGCCACTGTATATTATCAGTGCTATCAGTATTATCAATTATGTGAGAAATTTAAGTTGTACGGACAGAATATTAACATTGATCACATCCAAAAGAAATTAGTCCATGGAGTAAAAGTCCATCTTTTTTATTTATTTTATTATTCTTATAGTCCATTTTAGTCAAAAACTCTGGAAACGTTAGTCTCTTCTTAGCCAAAGAAAACCATTTAAGTTTAAGTTTTAGTCAGAGAGGCTGTCTGGTCTGATGTCACCGTTGTGTTTTTGGAATTTGCAGTCATGTTTTCTGACTTGCTGTTGTTTTTTTTAACCTGACTTTGTGATTCAGCTTTGCTGTTGTGATTTGCACCCGTTGGCCACCAAAACATTTAAAAGAAACTCTAAATCATGTAAACTAAAAACTATAGCAGAACTATAAAATATATAATATGTAATCTTAGATTTTATCCAAAAAAGTCACCACTCCATGCTTACAAAAACATTTATTTGGACAATTAACATTTCTTATAGTTTAGTCAGTGTTTGAATGAAATCTGTGTACAGATCTGGAATGTGTTTATCATGTTGACCGAGTGTATTTGAAGTCTGCAGGGCACTTTCCTTCTGCCAGCACTTTAAACAGTCATTCATAAACAACCAAACTCACTCTCACTAATAAATGCCTTTTTTACCTAGTTTCTTCTACCGGAGTGTTTCACTAAATACTTTCCAAATGAAGAGATGAGTGGTGGAATCTCATTTACCAAGGAACAGAATTAATTGGGACTATTCCACGTGCTGGTAGACCAAAATGAGCCTGTGCAGACAGTGGGAGAAATGTGTAATACCTTAGTCAATACAGAGTTGCCAAGTTAGGACTGTGGAGTTTGAAGTCCAAACTCTCAAAGATGTGAGGAAGCAGTCTGATCAACTGGTAGGGCAGCATTCACCAGCAGCTCGGTTGGGCTCTGGTGATTACAAACTTGTACCCACTGTACTGAGAGAAAATTATCTTAACTCTAAGGTCACATTTGCCAAGGCACAGTACTGGAGTATAAAGTTGAGGTACTTGCACTTTACTTTATTTTCGATTTATGCAAATTTATACTATGTCTGACAGCTGCAGGTACTAATTACTTTTCAGAATACAATTTTTCATATTGTCAAGTGAAAATGTGTATCTCCAGAAAGTTTCTGATCAACTGAAGAGTTGAGCGTCCTTTTATTTGTCAAAAAAATCTGAAAACAGGTTTTTTTTTCCTGATACGTGCTTCTCACAGGACAAATGATGCATTACTGTAGATTACACCAACCGACAGTGTATAAAGTAATGAAATGAGCTCAACCTCCTTAAACATCTACAGTAGTAAAATTACACCTACACATTCATGCAGCAGTGATATCAATCCCCAAACATCAGATATCATAGTGAAACATACTTGGGTGCAGGTTTTACATTTTCCAAATAAGCTATTTTATCACTTCACAATATATATTCACTGGCTGCAGTGTTTATGTCTTTGCCTGTGT